>JASDQU010881851.1:77280-105950 GCA_032191745.1 Picea mariana
ATATTCAACCTGTAAAATTCCTCAGTATATTCCTTTACTGTCATCAGCTTCTGTCTCAGGTTCTGCATTATCCTGAACAAAGAAATTTGATAGTCCCTGCGAATGAATTTTGCCTTCATCTTTGCAATCATCATGTCCCAACTCTTAATTTTCTGCTTTCCTTAGCAACGCCTGTCAGCTTGTAGTTCATCCCACCAAAAGGTTGCATGTCCTTTTAATCTCGTGACGGCATGCTTGAATTTCTTGTCCTCTTCGATATCTTCATAGTCAAAATAGGTGTCTAGAGCTTTAATCTAGTCTAGAAGATCTTCTACATCCATATTTCCCTCATAAACTGGAATGTCTATTTTCACCTTTGCACCCATTCTTGCAATGGATTTAAGTAAGCATTCACTTGCTGCATCTTCCGCTGGGATTTCTTCTTTTCCATGTCCAGCATCATCTTCATTTTCAAAGTCACTGATATCTCCTTCATCAGCTTTTCACCTTTGTGATGTCTCCATGTCCTCCATTCTGGCACGAAGATTACACACTTCTCTCTCCATGTCTGGATTCTGCACTTGCCTACCCCTTCCTCTGGGCATCTCCCTTTCCTCCTCTGGATCGGGTGACTGGCTATCCCTTCTTCTTGGTGGCATGATGAATTCTCCTTTTTCTATGCTACAGAAAGCAAAGAATCTTTTCTAAGCTCTGATACCACTTGACGCAGGCGCGCTCCTTGGGGCACGTCCGCTCACAGGATCTTTCTCCTCGTCAACCCGAAGAACTGAAAGGTCCTTCTATTTCCCTATCGGGAAATTTTCTCCCACAGCAACACTCTCACGGGTCTCTCTCTCCTCTATCGGGAAATCAATGCTGGCCTTTTACCTTGTGATCGGGGTTCCTCCTATTGGGATTTTGACACTTGCAATGTCCAAACAATTTTTTTTACCGATCCCCGATCCTCGATACACTCCTTTGTTGCCTTAGCCCCTCCTAGCTATGTCTGGTCCACGTGACCTCCCCTATATGACCGCTGTTATAGCTCCCATCGGGGTTTCGGAATTTTCGGTGTCAAAATACACCCATCCTCAGGATTCGCGATCCCTCAAATCCCAATGTGCTTTTTGCGCACTAGCTCTCCTGGCTAGGCTCCCGGCCCATATGACCATTGTCCCCATGACCACAGTATTATCCCTCGTTGGGGCTACGGGGTTTAAAATGCTGCAAAACACTTGCCCATGGGATTCTCAACTCCTCGAATCCCGACTCTCCAGTTTGCTGACAGCTGGCCCTCATACAACGGGCATTCCTCCTTATCGGGGTTTCAAGCTTCATGATCCCAAAATGCACAATCACCTTGTCACCAGGATCCCCAATATCCCAATGACTCAAACACCGACAGACGACTTCCTTGTCGGGACTTTTCCCAATGGCTTCGATTGCTTCCACGCGTCCTCCCCTGATGGATGGTCCTGGTTAACTCTTGATATTTCATGATTTCTGATGTCCTGCACGTCTCGTCCCTGGGACTCGCAAAATACCAAACTCCGACTCCCTTCAGATGCCTGACATGCGTCCCAAATGAATGGACGGTTCTGATCAATCTTCGTTGTTTCGAGACTTTACAAGACCATGAACACTCACTTACCTGAACCCTGATGACCACGTCCCTGATCTAGATGACCACACGACACGTGTCCTTCCTGAGATCCTCCGGCTGTGATCCTTTCACCATTTCAGGGTTCAACTAGTCATGGATTCTTGTCTACTGAATCTCCAGAATGCCGATGGACTCTTGATCCCTGCCACCTGTCCCAACAGATGGATGGCTTTGAACTCGTGAAGTTTTCGAGACTTATGATGTCCCAACTCTCACAACCTCAGGAACTCCGATTTCCCGACTCCCGACACCTCAATATCTGCCATGCATCTCCACAAATGGACGATCCCGATCTTCCCAGGATTTCTTCTATGGAAATTCCCGATCTACTGCTCTCGTGAATTTCGATTTCTTGAACCCCAACGGCTCGATTTCCTAACACCTCTTGGGGTTCTTACTCTTCTCACGAGGGTTTAAACTCGGTGCAACTCCTGATAGGTAACTAATCAACGATCCAACGACTCACGACCCCTAGAGCTTGAACTCTGAATGCAGCCATAACCTCTTTGCTTCTTTGGCAGATCCAATGGCTGACAAGATTTTTCAAATATCTTCCACAAGATCCTAACCGTCGATCTCTTCCTCTTTGATTTTTTCTACGGGTGAACCCAGTATTCCTCTGTGAAAACTGGTCCTCCCACGCGTGACTTTGCAGTGCCTGTTTAGACAATCCACGGCACAACCTCCCTGTGTTTCTCTTCGACAAGCTCAAAGCCTTGTCCTTCTTGAGCTTCACACAATTCTGAGTCTTCGAGAAGACCCTTGCGTGCACTCCTTGCGGCAATCCTCAAACACTTCCAAGTGTTGAGTTCTTTCGACTCTGCCCACACCTGCAGCAGCAGTCCTTAAATGCTTCACTCAGATTCACAACTGAGACTTTCCTTGGCCTGCGCACTCCTTGCACGGCTCTTATAACCCAATTTCACTTTTGAGTGAACGAGAACAAGAGTTAAACTATCTGAGCCTTTTGTCAGCGCACTCCTTGTGGATGACTTCAACTGCACTCCTTGCAGGAATCCTTGGTCAGATAGAGAAACAATTGAAACTCATTTCTTCTACTTCCTCTTTCTCAGATTTCAAACACTCAGCAAGAAATCATTCATACATAACATGTAAAACAAATGCATAACATGAAGTAAATACTCATGAGAATATCAATCAACACACATACACAGAAAACAACACAACGCCATGAACTTGAATCAACTTCTTCTATTAGTCCAAATAATTGTACATGGGTGTTTCTACACAGCTCTCTGCTTCTCTTCTATGCTCCAATGCTTCTAACTATGTTACAATGCACAATGAGGGTGTCTATATCCCATTTCCCTCTTGCATTCTCAAACAGTCTAATCTAGAATTAAATTTCTATCTACTTGCATTAACTACTATAAATGCCTCCATCTACTTCAGACGAGAGCGGGGCGCTCAAGGTCTGATTACATTATACCATGGCGCCTTCATTAACTGATCTCATTTATATTCTGCGCATCAACTTCAAGGGAAAATTCAAAAATTTGGTTGGGTCTGCCCAGTTGTCCTTCGTTTTCCGCGCGGGCTCGCTTGATGTGGGGATGCTCCTGCATCATGAACCATGTATCAAACGCTTGATTTTTTGCAGCTTCAACCTATACTAATACCTTCAACAACACTTCTTTACCAAACTGACTCAAACATGTACCCTATGAAACAATATATGACTCAACAAAATACATAATAATGTGTGCCAAGTACAAACAATGAGTGCACCAACAATATGCCTCTATATATCTTCCTTATACAACACGTACCATAAAACCAATAGTACCTCAAGAGAACATACTCAACCTCACATAACCATACCTCAAGAAATTACCAATATCCAACCTCAAACAAGAATATAATCATACCTTTTACTTTTGTAGATGACTCTGTTGTACCTGAACACTATCACACATGCCTGTAGACTCTCCTTAGCTTTTGTAGCTTGATGCAAACCTCATCCTTCATATATGGCTTTGCCTCGTAGGATGGATTTGATTGTCTATCGGGGCTTCATGTGATGAGACCTATGCAATCCATGGGGGTTCCTCACTGGAAATTGATAATCTGACCCACATGGATCAATAAAATTAGGGTTCTTCATAAAACCCTCACTGTCCTCTACAATCAAGAAACTTTGTCGTCGCTTTTCCTTCATTGCTTTAGATTTGCACTAACTCATATTTCTCAATGAATTTCCTTCCAAAAACCTTTCACTAGATAGATATTCAATGTATGCAATAGGTGAAAATCGGAGTCTCTGTATATCTTATTTATACTTTCCAAGTGTCTTCCTTTAGGGTCTATCTTGTAATTGTTTTACCCATTTTCCTTCTTTTAGGGCTAACCCACATTCTTGTTGCAACTACTTTACCCATATCTAGTAAACTCATAGTTTCTTTGTTACAACTACTTTACCCATAATTAACTTCCTGTTTCCACCACTTTTACTAGCAAACTTCATGAATAATTTCTAGATGCTTCTAGAATAATTGACTTCTTTTTTACCTTCTAGGAGTTTCTAGATTATTCTTGAGGGTCCTCTAATATTTACAAATCCATATCTCCTCAACTGTAAGGAGCCACATGGTGTACCACCTATCATTGGAAATGACATGACACATATTATACATCTATAATAGTCTTGATTGCAAATGCATTGACCTTCATGTTGTTATTCCTTGATAAATTGTGGGTTCCATGACCATACCTTCGGGGCTACTATAATTTTTTATCAGACTTTCTCAAAGGGCTGACATCAATACAAACCAACCCAATTGTTCAACAAGAAAAGATATAAATAGTGAAGATTCTAAGAAAAAAAATTCAAAGAAGAAACCTATTGTTAATGCTTCCCTGATTTGGAAGAGGATAAATGTAGCATCCCTAGCCCCGCATTTGGCTATGCCATGCAAAATTTCCAACTTTTATACCATTGAATTTACATAAAACTCTACATATACACAAAATTATACATTCTATGCAATTATAACATATAAACGTAAGTATAATTAAAACAACAAACACCCACAATAGAAAATAGATAAATACACACACAGTGATTAAACAAACACATAATGGACACTTATCTTGTATAAATAAGACACCAACTACGTGCAGACCTCAGACTTTCCTCCTAGCCACAAAATTTGCTTCTCTTAAGTTTCAGCAATAGGTCACCCCCTAGCTAGGGATAAAAATCCACCAAGGAAAATGAGTCATAACCAAGATAAGATTTGTCAATATACAAAATATGCATACTAAGGTGAAAACTCTGGAATATACCCTATCATATTGTATTCTTCACATGGATGTCCCACCGTAGGAAGTGTTCCCATGATCTTCTCAATAGTCCTTCGACTGCCCCACTTCCCTTCCAGAGCTTCAGGAATAGGTTGGAAAGGAAGTATCAGAGCCTTGTAGCTGCATCTTGGCACCTTGGGAATACAATTCTTATTATTTCTCTCACCTAGAGAGAATTCTCATGGGCCTAACAACCCACTTATTCAATAGTCCAAAATCCTGACAACCTGCCTCTTCGGCTAGATTTACCTAGGTTACTAGTTGAAACTAGCTCCAAATATTTCGAGGTATGTGTATGGTGAGTAAGGCAGGTACCGATGATAGGAGATTAAGTGAATGAATGATGGAGGAATGATTGGAAAATGAACTAGTTTCCCCAAATATATGTGCATGTTCCCAACTTGACACTTGTCATGTTGGGAAGTACATGGGCCCCCACATGGTGATACGTTCCCACTTAGGAACTTAGGGTAAATGAATATCCATACTTTATACTTTATACTTTAGGAGCATTAATATAATATTCCTTTTTTCTTAATACCCCCTTGGATTATCCCCATTTTTAGACCCTCAACCCCCCTTTTCGTTTCTAGTGTACTTTATCCCCCCATACTCTTTTTTTTGGTTGGTCTATAATAATGATGCATTTTATTAATATCCAAGTGTGATTACATAACACAAAGATAGGCTCATTGGCCTGAAAATACATTGAACTTCATTTATCTATTCCTCGATCAATTGTGGGTTCCATGACCATACCTTCAGATCTACCAAACATTTCTACCAGACTTGCTCCAAGGGTTGACATCAATGAAAACCAACTCAATCTTTCAACAAGAAAAATTGTCAAGAGTGCAAATTCTAGGGAAAAAATTGCAAAGAAGCAATCTATTGTTAATGCTTCCTTGATTTGTAAGAGGTTAATTGTAGCATCCCTAGCCCCGATTTGCACTATGCCACACAAAATTTACAATTTTTATACCATTGAATTTACAGAAAACTCTGCATATACATAGAATTATACAGTTCTATGCAATTCTAACAACATATATACTTAAGTATAATTAAAAAAACAAACACCCACAACATAAAATATATAAATACACACATGGTAATTAACAAAACACATAATGGGCACTTTTCTTGTATAAATAAGACATGAATTATGTGCAGACCACAAACTTTCCTCCCAACCATAAAATCTTCTTCTCTTAACTTTCAGCAGTGGGTCACCCTTCAGCCGGGGAAAAAACTCCATCAATGAAAAGGAATGATAATCGAAGATAATATCTATCAATATCCAAAATACTCAGACTAAGGTGACAATTATGGTATACATCATACAGCCTCTTGTTACCCACATGCCTATCACACCCTAGGAAGTGTTCCCCTTATATGGTCAATAATCCTCTGGCTTCCCCACTTCCCTTCCAGGGCTTTAGGAACATGTTGAAAAGGAGGTATCAGAACCTCGTAGTTACACCTTGGAACCTTGGGAATACAATTCCTAGTAGTTCTCTCACCTAGAGACAGTTCTCACAGGCCTGACAACCCACTTATTCAATAATCCATGGGCCTGACAACCTACCTCTTCATCTCAATTTACCTAGATTACTGGTTGGAACTAGCCCCAAATATTCCTAGGTACAAGTACGGTGATGGAAGCAAGGTATCGATGATAGGAGAGTGAGTGAATGAATGATGGAGAAATGATTGGAAATTGAACTAGTTTTCCCAAATATATGTGCATCTTCCCAACTTGACACTTGTCATGTTGGGAAGTACATGGGCCCCCACATGGTGATATGTTCCCACTTAGGAACTTAGGATAAAATAATATCCATACTTTAGACCTTAGACTTTAGGAATATTAATATAATATTCCTTTGGGATTAATTCCCCCTTGTATTAACCCCCTTTTTAGACCCTCAGCTCGATTTTCCATTTCTAGTGGATTTTATCACCCCATATTCTTTTTTCTGGTTGGTCTACAACAATGATTCATTTTATTAATATTCATATGTGATTACATAATACAAAGATAGGCTCACTGGAATTTTAGCTTCTCTTTCTCCATCCTAATAACCACACGTGCACTCTAGCTTCAAAATACATATATACAAAGTACTTTGGCTCAAAATGTCTTAGACCACTAGTGTATATGTACATTTACATTTACATTACAATTGCGGTTAGACCTAGTTCCTGCCAAAATCCTTTCACAAGATAGATATTCAATGTATTCAATAAGTGCAAATCAGAGTCTCTTTATATCTTTTTTATACTTTCCAAGTGTCTTCCTTTAGGGGCTATCTTGTAACTATTTTACCCATTGTGTTTCTTTTAGGGATAACCCACATTCTTGTTGCAACTACTTTACCCATAATTAGTAAACTCATAATTTCTTTGTTACAACTACTTTAACCATAATTAACTTCTTATTACAACCACTTTGGTTAGCAAACTTCATGAATACTTTCTATATGCTTCTAGAACAATTGACTTCTTGTTAACCTTCTAGGAGTTTCTAGATTATTCTTGAGGGTCCTCTAATATTTACAAAGCCATATCTCCTCAACCGTAGAGAGC
Organism: Picea mariana; assembly: GCA_032191745.1. Taxonomy (NCBI): domain Eukaryota; kingdom Viridiplantae; phylum Streptophyta; class Pinopsida; order Pinales; family Pinaceae; genus Picea; species Picea mariana. The sequence continues at coordinate 84,836 of JASDQU010881851.1, forward strand.
CACATGACATACCACCTATCGTCGGAAATGGATTGATGCATATTATCCATATACGATAGTGTTTCTTGCAAATACATTGACCTTCATGTATTTATCCCTTGATAAACTGTGGGTTCCATGACCATACGATAGTGTTTCTACCAGAAGTTCTCCAAGGGTTGACATTAATGACAACCAACTCAATTGTTCAATAAGAAAAGTTGTCAAGAGTGCATATTCTAGGAAAAAAATTGCAAAGAAGCAATATATTTTTAATGCTTCCTTGATTTGTAAGATGTTAAATGTATCATCCCTAGCCCCTATTTGGGCTATGCGATACAAAATTTCCAACTTTTATACCATTGAAGAAAACTTTGCATATAGACATAATTATACAGTTCTATGTAATTATAACAATATATATACTTAAGAATAATTAAAGCAACAAACACCCACAACATAAAATAGATAAATACACACATAGTAATTAAACAAACAAATAATGGAAACTTATCTAGTATAAATAAGACACCAACTACGTGCAGACCTCATACTTTCCTCCCAACCATAAACTATGCTTCTCTTAACTTTCTGTCAAGAGGCAATATAAGATCTGTCAATAGCCAAAATACTGAGACTAAGGTTCCAACTTTGGAATACATCCTAAAGTCAATTGTTCCACACTTGCATGTCCCACCCTAGGAAGTGTTCCCCTTATCTTCTCAATAGTCCTTCGACTTCCCCATTTTCCTTCCAGAGCTTCGAGAATAGGTCGTAAAGTAAGTATCAGAGCCTTGTAGATGTAGCTTGGCACCTTGGGAATACAATTCCTAGTAGTTATGTCACCTAAAGAGAACTCTCATGGGCCTAACAACCCACTTATTAAATAGTCCACAATCATGACAATGCGCCTCTTCAATTCAATTTACCCAGATTACTGGTTGAAACTACCTCCAAATATTTCTAGGTATAGGTACGATTATGGAAGCAAGGTACCAATGATAGGAGATTAAGTGAATGAATGATGGAGGAATGATTGGAAAATGAACTAGTTTCCCCAAGTATATGTGCATGTTCCCAACTTGACACTTGTCATGTTTGGAAGTACATGGACCACAACATGGTGATACGTTCCCACTTAGGAACTTAGGATAAATTAATATCCATACATTATACTTTAGACTTTAGAAATATTATTATTATGTTCCTTTTGGATTAATCCCCCCTTGGATTATCCCCCTTTTTAGACCCTCAACCCCCCTTTCCCTTTCTAGTGGAGTTTATTCCCCCATACTCTCTTTTTTGTAATTGGTCTGCAATAGTGATGCATTTTATTAATATCCAAGTGTGATTACATAATACAAATATAGGCTCTCATCTTATGTCTCTCCAGTCTAATAACCACACACACACTCTAGCCTCAAAAGACATATATACAAAGGCACTCTGGTTCAAAATGTTCTATCTTACTAGCATATATGTACATTTACATTTACATTACAATTAGGGTTAGACCTAGTGGCATTAAATTTCCATCCCCCTTATTTATGCACTGTCCTTATTGAATTACATACACATGTACAATCAAAACTTCAAAATTATTCAAAAATATATAGGTATTCTACCCACATAACATCCTCATGCTCCCAAGTTGCATCCTCAAGACCATACCAAGTCCATTGGACCTTGACTATCCCTATGGCTCAATTCTAGAGTTGCTTGATATTCTGGTGCAATATGAAAACCAGTTTCACTTGAAAGTTTCCTTCTTGCTCCACATGAATCACATTCCAATAAAGGACATGATTAGCATCATGTACATACTTTTTAAGAAAATATACATGAAATGCAGTATTAATGCACATGGATCCATATAGTGAAATCATGTATGCAACAATACCAATCCTCTCTAGGATTTCAAACGGTCCACAATAACGTGCTTCCGGATTTGAAAAATTTCCCAACTTCAAGGAACTTTGCTTGGCCTTTACTTTCAACAACACATGGTCACCCACTTTAAATTCTTTACACGTTCTTCCTTTATCTACATAGAGTTTCTAATTTTCTTGGGCAACCTTTAAGTTATGTTTTATCTTCACCATATGCTCTTCCATGTCCCTGAGTAAGTCTGGCCCAAACACTGCTCTATTTGTTGGGTTGTCCCAACTCACTATCATGTTTCATTTTCTAATATATAATGCTTCAAATGGGATCATCTACAAAGATTCTTAATACCCATTATTATAGGAAAATTCAACTAGATGTAGATAATCTTTTCATTTCAATGGTTTTTCCATTGCATACATTCTTAGCATATCCTCTATCACTTGATCGACCCTCTCTGTTTTCCCATATAACTCTTGATGATAGGATGTGCTAAAGTTTAGATTTCTCCCAAATCCTCTAAAAAACCTCTTCCAAAAATTTGATGTGAACTTGGAATCTCTTCCAGACACAATTGTCTTAGGAACACCATGAAGTCTGGAAATTTTCCTCATATAAATATCAACAATGTTAACTTCATTATGATTTACCTTCACTAGAATAAAATGGGAAGACTTAGTAAGCTTATCCACCACCGCCATGATGGAATCATGTTTATTGAAAGTTATGGGAAGCTTAGTGACTAAATACATTGTTACAACTTCCCATTTTCACTCAGGAATGGGTAATGGTTGTAGTAAACCAACTGGGTTTCTATGCTTAGCCTTGACATTTTGACATTCCAAAAATCTTCCTATATAATCAACCACCTACTTCTTCATACTTGGCCAATAATATTTTCTCTTGACAGATACTATAGTTTTGTGGTTACCTAGGTGCCCAACATAAGGCACATTATGCATTTCTTTTAACACCCAATTTTTCAAATCCTAATAATTAGTCACATAAATTATTCCCATGTACATGAGGATTTCATCCTCCCTAAACTCATAATCTTCAATTTTCTACTACAAAATACCTTGCTATAATTTTTCATTTATTTCTATGTATTGTTGATCTGATTTTTCATCCTCTAAGATTCTATCCTTTAAATCATATTTATACATGCTAATGGTTGTATCATTCATCTCATGCACCCTCCTACTGAGTGCATACACCACCTTGTTATGTTTACCTTTGATATGATTTATATCAAAGTCATACTCACTGAGAAATTCCAACTATCTGTTGTGTCTGACATTTAAGGTTGGTTGTCCAAAAAAATATTTAAGGCCATTCTGGTCTATCCTCAACTCAAATGTTCTTCCCATGAGGTATTGTCTCCATATTCAATTCATGCACCATGTATACCAATTCTAAATCATGAATGGCATATTGCTTTTCATGCTCTTTTAATTGCCTTGATTCGTAGCATTCCACATGCCCATTCTGACTAAGGACTCGACCAAGCCATTCTTTGCATGCATAAATGCAAACAATAAAATATTCATTTGGATCAACAATATTTAATATTGGGTCACTTTTCAATAAATACTCAAGTGTAGGAAGTTTCTTTAACAATCCACCATCCATTCAAATCTCAAACTCCTTTTTTAAATATGTGATTGGGTGTGCAATATTTGAAAATCTCTCAATAAATATTCTATATTAACATGCAAGTCCCATGAAATATCTCACCGAAGAGACATTCCTTGGTTTTTTCAATCCTTCAATGGCTTGTTTATTTTTTGGATCCACTACTATCCCTTTCTCTAATAAGATATCGCCCAAGTAATGTATTTTCCTTTGTTAAAATGATAACTTTCTTAACTTTGCATACAATTGATTCTCCATCAATATTTGTAGCACCATTATCAAGTGATTCTCATGCTCTTCTTCATATTTGAAGTAGATAAGAATGTCATACAATAATACAATAAAAAACATATCCAAGTAATCTCTAAAAATACCATTCGCTAAAGATATGAAGAAAACTAGTGCATTTCAAAGCCCAAATGAGACCACTGTAAAATCATAATGGACACACCTCGTTTTGAAGGAAGTATTGTTGATGTCATCCTCTATAATTATCACATGATGATATACATATCTGAGGTCAATCTTGGAGAATATCTTGTGATCCTTCAGTTGATTATAAAGATGATCTATCCTTGGAAAAGGATACGTGTTCTTCATAGTCACCTTATTTAGCTTCCTGAAGTCAATGCAAAGCCTAAACATCCCATCCTTTTTCTTCATAAAAAACATTGGGGCACACCAAGGTGACGCATTGGGAATATATACCCCTTCTTCAAAATTTCCTCAAGATACATTTGCAATTCCTTAAAGTGTAGTCTCCTCATCCTATAAGGAGTCTTGGATACTAGAGCTACTCCAGGCATCAGGTTTATGGAGAAGTAAATATCTCTCTTGGGTGGAAACACCAATATTTCTTTAAATACATATTCAAACTCTTTTAGGAATACACAGTCTTCAATATTTGGCACTTTGTCCTTAGGTTCCTTCTCCATTTGTGCAAGAAATACTTGATATCCTTTATTGAAGCTTTTCTTCAGTTGTGGGGATGAAACTTCTCTAATAGTTACTTCCCTTTGAATACCTTGAACTATTTTCAAATTCCCTTCTTTATCAAATAAAGTAAATTCCTTATTATAACATTCTAGGACAACATTATGCTTTTCCAACAAATATATATCAATGAGGAAATAATAGGATCCCAAAGGTATGACATTAAAATCAACTCTTGTGCTCAACCCTTTCATTTCCATAGGACATTCCTTAACCATCTCATCAATTTTTGTTTTAGCTCCTATATCTAGCTGCACCAACCAATATTTCTTAAGATTGCTTCTTGGCAAATGAAACCTTTCCACCATATTAGGATCTAGATAAACATGACTAGCTCCAGAATCAATTAAAATAGCAATGTGTTGGTTGTTGATATTACCTTCTAGTTCAACCATGTGAGACTAGCACTTAGATTGCTTGTTATCCAAGGCTGTGTATATCCTTGGTATATTTTTTCCTATGTCTTCAATTGTATCAACTTGTTATACATTGTGAAAAGTCCTCACTTTTTCATCCCTATGAGGGAAATCTCTATACATGTTATATCCCTCACAACCCCAACATTTCATAGGCTACTTCCTTGGTATTTTAAATGCTTTTTATGTCATTTTGGGTTCTTTAGAAGTTGGTTGTCCTTGAGTATTATTTATGAAGGATGATGTCGTGGTACACTTCTTCCTCTGTTCCATGTTTCTTTTCTTCTTGTCTTCCCAAGCCTTTTGAAAAGTTGGTCTTCCTCTATGCTCGTCATAGAGGAATTTATCTCTCTGTATGGTTTCCTCTAGTGTCTTGGGATCATCATACTATATCTTATCACTAAAAATTGATGGAATCCCACCCATGCACCTATGAACCTTTACATGTTCGTCCTTGATGAAAACACCATATTTTAGCATCTCCAATAATATCCTTCCATGCTCATCTATGGTCATACTCCCAAGCTTCAGTTCAAAGAACTCCTTCATTTTCTTATCATAGTAACGTTTGGTTAAGTATTTATTTTGAAAATACTTTTTAAATTCCCTCTAACTAACCTTATTTTCAACAATGTATTGCACTTTCACAAAATGGTCCCACCACATTAATTATTTTCCTTTGAGCTGGTAGATGGAAATTCCCCTTTCTTGCTATGAAGAGTAATTATGTAATTGAAATTAATTCCTCATGCCCAATCACCAAGTCTTTGCATCCTCACCTTTCTTATGCTCACCATCAAAGGTAGGTCTAGGGTTTATCTTATTCATTTCACCTCGTAGCTCATCTACCCTATACCTACTCTTATGCTTTCTGAAAAAATATGTACATGAACTACTATTTCCTCTCCTAACTGAATTCCTTGGTGAGTGTTGATGATTCCTATCAACACTTCTTTTTTCTCTTATTTTATCATGAGCCTTGTGACTCCTTGACCTACTTCCCTCTATCTTCTTATCCATTTTCTTTTCTATTTTGTCCAAGCTCTATAGAAACTTGATGTTGAAGCCATCTTGTTGCTCCTTGGATTTCATAAGCCTCTCATTATCACCTTTATAAGTTTGGACATATTTTTTTAGACTCTTTATGGTCTCCACCAAGTTCATTATCTCTTCCTTTCCTTCTCTATTCCCATTGGATTATGCCCCTTCATTACCCATGCTAACACACATCCCTATGAATTCATGTGCATGGTTGTAGGTTCTTTTTGCCTCTTTCGTGCATATTTCTTTTTGTTGATTCTATTTTGATCTATTTTGTCTTAACTCTACAAAATGTGGAGGAAACAAAATTGTGAGACTAAATAATGTATCAAATCTATAAATACTATGCACAATTCTATTCCATGAGTGTTTTGAAATAATTTCTTCTAATTCCTTGTGAATTTAAATACCTAATTCAAATTTATGGGTGAATTTTGGGACTATTCTATCTAATACCCTTCCAGTGACTGCTTCCTTGCTCAATTCTGATTTTTGAGTAGAAAGTTATCACCATTTGACAAATACCCATTTATTCCTTATGTTCACCCTTCCATCAGGTGCAACTTGTAATTGTGCCCATGCACATTTGCACCTGCACCTTTGGAGTTTTTACAGAATCTCAATCGGTTTCCTTCATGACCATATTTTGGACATTCTAACCAAGTTTCACCCTCATTGGAGCTCTAGGATGCTAGATACATCTTACTGAAATTTTATGCCAATTATTTTTTTACTCCTAAATGTTGTAGGTTCCTTCTATGTCCTCCTATGCATTGTTAGGCTCCCATATTTTTGTTTTGAATACATGTGTTGAACATTGACCAAGTTTTGAGGATCCTTGGTAACTTTGGACCTATTTTGGGGACTTCGACGGGTTGTCGAAGGCGGAGCGCAAGATGAAGCAGAGATCATGGGATCTCAGCCCCCTTTTAGGGATTTTTGGGATTTTGGATTATGTAACGGGTATGGGGATGTCAGCCCATGGGTTTACCCATGTTTAGGCCCAATTTTGTAATGTATAAATAGATTCTAGGCGATTTAGTGAGTATGAACGGCTAAGTGTGAATGACAAGTCAGTTGTAAGTGGTGCTGAGTGAAAGTAACAATTCTAAGTGCTTTGTGTATGTTTGCAAGGCTGAGTGCAAGTGGTTGTAAAGGACTATATGTAGGCTTTGTGTTGTAACCTAGCTTGGGGAAGGAGGATCTAGAGAAGAATGCATAGATCTCCTGTCCTTTGCGAATTTGATATGAAGGCTCCATGTATGTAAGCAGGTTGAAGAAAGCTAATAAAGAAGACGAAGAGTTGGTGGATGTAGCCCCAGGGTGGGGGTGAACCATGTACATCCAGTGTTATGAATGCTTTGTGTGATGCGCTAATGTGTTTATGTATTTAATTTCTTAGTTCTTTGATATATATGAATTATAGGTAGATTTGTTGTTTCTTTGTACTTAATAGTGAGAGTAAATGTTGGATATGACTATGTCATAGCTTGGTGTTGAATGATGTGAATGAATGCTAGATATGATCTCTATTTGTATGCTTAGTTCTTGGATCTGTTAAATATTGTTGAATACTACACTGTGTTGTAATTAGGGTTTATCTGTGTTCTAGATAAAGGTTGAATACTACTAAACTATAACTGCTAAGTGCTATGTAAGGTGTTACAATCACAGATCTGTGTCCCGGCTAAGGTTGCAGACACTGGAGTCCTGCAATGAACCCTACCTCTACCTTGGGTGAGACTTCATCTTCTTCATAGGTGTTTCCAAAAGGGCCATTAGTTAGGGTTTTTTTGGTGCATTGTTGTAGCGTTGAACCTTGGTTCTACCCCTATGCCAAAAAATGGTTCTGTTGTCGGGACGGAAACTATGATTGTTGGGAACTAAGTAAAGAGAATATTTGTGCGAAGATCTAACCTGAAATTGTGAAAGATTTGTGCATAGATATATTGCTATAGTGCAAAGTATTCTACTCGATCTGTGAAGCTCTGTTCTAATAAAAGAAGTCTAATCTAAAGAAAAGAGGTAAGATCTCAATGCTTTATGCTCTAATAGAGGTAAGAATAGTGAAAAAATTTAGATCTGGAAGCTTTGTGCTCTGTTGAAAGTAAGATTAGTGGAAATTTTTGTTTCAAAAGTATGGATCTAGGTATATTTGATAAATTTTGTCCTAGCCAGAAAACTAGGGCATAACTAGAAGAAAAGAGGTTTGATATGAGTAGATCTGATAGAAATAATGAAAGATATGTTATACCAATGCATAGAAAGAATGTTTGGACTAACAAATGGATGTAGGATCCTAGAAAGAATTGTTTGCAGGTTAGCTACTATGATTCTAGTGCACAGTACTTGAAGGGTTGGGGATCATTTAAAAGAAAGAGAGGATTAACTCTTTGTTACAGTTGCAGAAGACCGATACATCTTGCTAAGGAATGCCCTGGTAGAAGACCTAGTTGTCTTTGTTGTAAAGATGTGGATCATGAATTTTTGGATTTCCCTAGAATGATTGCTAAGGTTTAAAGAATGAATATGAGCCAACAAGACCTTAAGAAAGGTCAAGACACTAACACCATGACAGAACCCTAGAAATAATCAGAGACTATATTACTGCAAATGAAAGAAACCATGAATGGCCACTGAAATATCAACTTATCAGAGATCTTCAAAGAAAAAGAATACATAGAAGAAATAATAGGAGACTTTGACATTGACTATGTTTTGGATGAGGAAACATAGGTGAATATTATAACATAAAGAACCTGGGAAACCTTAGGAAATCCTGCTATGATTCCTTCATTGGGGGGAATAAGATTATTTAGAGGAATGATGATAAACCTATGTGGAAATCTCACCCATATATCTATGAGGGCTCATGGAACTTCGACAAAGGAAGAATTTGAAGTTGTTAAATTTATTGAGAACAATGCCCCATTTTCTATATTACTAGGAAAACCTTGGATTGAGATGGATCAGGCGAGAAGGAAAGTATAAGAAGTCCTAGAGAATAAGAAACATGAATTAAAAGATTTCATGACAAGGAAGATAACACACTTGATTGCAGAACAGGAGAACAGATCGAAGCTATTTAAAACTAGAGACTTGGATGTTGACATTGGAAAAACACAAGAAAACTCACAGAAGACTAAAGCGCCTACCCCAGAAGAAGTATTTCCATCGAATCCTAGGAAAGAATATCAACAGCATGAAGTTACTATACCAAGAGGAGATAAGAATCAAAATAGAAAGAAGAATACTGAGATGAAGCTCACTAGAAAGAAGTATAGAAAACTAAGTAAGAAGAGAGAAAATATTGAAAAGTTATAGACAGTTCCAGAGGGAACTTCGCAGAAGGAAAATTTGCAAAAATGGAACTTTTTCGGGATATCAGAACAACATCACATGGAACTCCATGGTGAATAAATATAATCATTGGGAACAATATAACCATTCGACTGATACCCTGAATGGGTAGAAAGACATTTGTGGTCAGAAGGCTCGCCACTAGACCATTGGGACTATGTCGTAACGGATAGAACTGAATTAATGAAGGCTTCTCGATCGTTGGAGAGATACGTTGCACATGTCAGTTAATTGCATGGAAGCTACTATGAAAGAAAATACCCACGCAATTCATAGGATTTGTCGTTGACCTTGCTGGGAAATGTGTGGAAGGTGTATAGATGAACTGGGTGAAGTACCTAGTTAATCATCTAGAACTAGACTACTGCAAAGCACAGGATAAAGGCTATGAGTTCCACTTTAGTTGGCTCATGATCCTCATCGCATTTGTTGCTTGGGAGATCCTGGATGGTGCAAAATTCCCAGACATTGATTCGTTCGAGCCGCTTGCTGCAAAGTTCACCACGCTCTGGTACTTGAGCGATATGGGGAAATAGTGGCAGTCGAATGCTGTCTTTCACACATACTACCTCCAGCTTAAGAGGGCTATCAAAACCGAACCTTGCATGACATCGAACACCCTACAGTGCTTTCGACCCCTCATGAAGTTCTGCACAGATCGACACTTCATCTATATTACTACATGAGCAGATGAACATAAGGAAGAGATTCAGTTGTACTACAAGCTCACTGAAAAGGACCTCAGGGAGATAACTAAGAAATGGTCAACCAACTTCCTTATCCCTGCTGACCCTGCAGAGATGTCCAATCCTAAACTTGATAGTCCAGAGGCTGCTCACATACGACATGACACACCCAGAACCAGTAGAAGAAAGAAAATTGATGAATTCCAAGACTTAAGCAGCGCCTTAGAAAAGACTACTTCAACATCACCTGGTCGAGGGGGTGATGATGAGGTGGAAGATATCAATGGAAAATAAGATGAGCAGAAGCAAGGAGAATTAACACCACCTAGAGATGAGGTCAATCCTTTGAAGAAGACAAAGATTTCTCCCCCAAAACCATCTTCTCGGAAGAAATCCAGAGCCACTGTGACTAAGATTAAGATTGTGCTCATTGTTGATGACTTTGACTTCATCATCACAGCTGTAAATGACGCCTTGCAGGAAATCTTGCAGAAACAAGAATCCAATTAGGAGGAGATGTACGACATAATTGAGGTTGAACTCCAAGCAATATAGTAGACCCTTCATTCCAATTGCGCAATTTCCACTATGCCTATGCCATCGGAAGAACCAGTGTTGGGAGATGAGCTATCCCAACTCCATCGAATAGCTGATGTGATCGAATCTCACCTTCATCATGCATAAGAACAAACTAAACAAGCTACCTAGGCCTTGAAGCAAGTGCAAGAATTACTCATAGAACAACGCCGACTTGCAGAGCAGTAGAAGGTTGATCTCCAGATGAAGTTTGAAAAGGATAAAGCACAAATTCAGCAAGAAAAGGAACAGTTGCTTGCAGAGCAGCTCTAAGTGAAAGAAGAAGTAAATAGAGAACTCTTCTCTGTGATGGGCTTAGAGCCAAAGGCAGAATACCATGTCGATCATCAAGTATAGCATCTCACGGAAGCTATCCAACAACTACAACAAAGAATATCATACTTAGAGCTCCGTGCAGTTCCCGACACTCCATGGGATGTGAGGGATCAAAGAGATGCAACTGCTCGAGGCACAGTTGAGAGAATAAAATCCCTTTCCATGGAATGCAAGAAACTAAGTGATCGCAGTTCCCAGACATATGAGTGACTCACTGAGAATCTAGAGCTGAAGACACTGGAGTCACAACGCCAAGAGGTGAAGTATCAAGCAAACATAATACAGGCGCAGTTGAAGCCCCTGTCAGCTGTTGAAAGAATGAAGCAATCCCAAGAACAACGCAATGCTCAACAACAAGTCCATGCCATTCAGATCAGATTCATGGAAGTGACTCAGAGGATCCAACCTATAAAGGACGAGGTTTTCCAGCTATTCACAAAGATCGAAGCCTAAGGAGTAGAACTAGAGAAAGTCATCACTGCAGTAGAACAACACCTAGAAGGACTTGTCAACAAAGATGTTATCCAAGAGTTTGTTAAACAGGAGGTCATGGCACAACAACAAGTCGAAGAAGCTCGAGACAAGCTCAAGGTTTTTTAGGAAGAATTATCCAAATCAGAATGACTCAGGATGAGTCACAGGTGAGTGTGGGGGCCTATTGACCCTTGACCAAGTTTTGAGGATCCTTGGTCATGTTGGACCTATTTTTGGGACTTCAACAGGCTATTGAAGGCAGAGCGTAAAATGAAGTGGATATTGTGGGATCTCAGCCCCCTTTTAGGGATTTTTTGGATTTGAGATTATGTAACGGGTATGGGGATGTTGGCCCATGGGTTTACCCATGTTTAGGCCTGATTTTGTAATGTATAAATAGATGCTAGGCGATGTTGTGAGTATGAATGTCTAAGTGCGAATTACAAGTCAATTGTAAGTGGTGTTGATTCCAAGTAACATTTGTAAGTTCTTTGTGTATGTTTGCAAGATTGAGTGCAAGTGGCTATAAGGGACTGTATGTAGGCTTTGTGATGTAACCTAGCTTGGGGAAGGAGGATCTAGTGAAGAGTGCGCAAATATCCTATCCTCTGGGAAGTTGATATGAAGGCTCTGTGCATGTAAGAAGGTTGAATAAAGCTAATAAGGAAGATGAATATTTTGTGAACATATCCCCAGGTTCGGGGTGAACCACATACATCCTGTGTTATGAATGCTTGTGCAATGTGTTAATGTGTTTATGTATTTACTTGCTTATTGATTTGATATATATCAATGAAAGGTAGATCTGTTGTTTCTTTGTACTTAATAGTGAGAGTAAATGTTGGATCTGACTGTGTGATAGATTGGAGTTGAATGATGTGAATGAATGCTAGATATGATCTCTATTTGTATGCTTAGTGCTTGGATTTGTTGAATCTTGTTAAATACTGCGTTGTGTTGTAATTAGGGTTTATCTACGTTGTAGACAAAGGTTGAATACTACTAAACTATAAATGCTAAGTGCTATGTAAGGTGTTACAATCACATATCTATGTCCCAACTAAGTTTGTAGACATTGGAGTCCTGCAACCACCACTACCTCTACCTCAGGTGAGACTTCATCTTCTTCGTAGGTGTTGCTGAAAGGGCCGGTAGTTAGGGTTTATTTGGTGCGTTGTTGTAGCGTTGAACCCTGGGTCTGCCCCTATGCCAACAATATGTATGTATTATATGGATCAATATATTTACATATACTAGTATTGTTCCCCAATCTGATTCTGACGTAGGAAGTTATGGCCCTCAGAGTGAAATGGTACCCAAGAATTACCCTCCATTGTTTGGCCTATAACTCCCTCATATTAGCTCCATTTGACTAATGGTTTACACTATTAGAAATATCTTTCTGAGATTTATTAATTTATATGTAGAAACCTTATGTCCTTTAAGGATATTAATTTTTGTATGAATTATAATTCTCAAAATTTTTCTTTGGGCCTCCAAAAATGGCCTGCGACTCGAACACCTAGAAATCAACCATTTGCTGAGAAAAATTCAATATTGTTTTGTAATTTTTGGATGAATTGTGTTGATTGGGATGATGACATGGCATCCTGAGTCCACTTGGCACCTCAAGGTGTATCCATGTCATCCCTTTTCCACTCTGGCTTTCCTCAACCACCTCTTTCCTCCCTCTTCCTTCTCCTTTATCTCTTAGCGCACACATAATTTTATTTTTTTGCCCCCACAAGTCTTGGTTTCTTGTTTGGAACCTTATCATTGGGTAGTGTGGATGGGTAGGCCCCATCCCACACCCATTCACTTCAATGCGCAAGTTGGACAATTTTTAATCCAATGATGGAGGTTTGGGGTGTGATCAACTGTTGTGATTTCGATCGATGGCCCACATTGCATCGTGGGGCCCCATACCTTAGTGACTATTAAAAAAGAGGGGAGGTGTTACACATGAAATTTTCACACCTAGGTACCTCACCTTACATGTCGTAAGTGTCATATAAGTGTCTCATACACCTTGAAACCATGGAATAACCTATGTCACAATCCCTAGTCGATTTGGAGGAGGGATATATTACATGAAGGCCAAAATACCAAGTTCACATGAATTATTATTAATATTCATGAAGAAGAATTTAATTAAGTGGGAGAATCCACCTCACATTTGGTTTCCTACTTTTTAGGGAGGTTGGAGGATCTCATGGTTGGTTGAAATATTTCCTCCTTCAAATCCTTCAGAGATATTTCCTCCCTAAAATCCTTCAAAGATATTTTCTCCCTAAATATCTTCTAGATCCCTTTTTAGTGGATCTAATGAGTGATCCTCTCCATGGTGGTTAAGTCTCCAAATCATATATAATGAGGGATTTCCATGGAGAATATGGTGTGGATATTTGAGGTATCAAACCTATGGTCTTGGGAGAAATCTTTAGGATATCAAACCTATGGTTTTGGGAGCTTTATGAAAGGGTTGGATGAAGAGGACTTGGGGAAGTTGTTGCAACTGCATCTACAGTCTACAAGTAATTCTTTAAGAGTTCTAATTAATATATTTCTTGGCCTACTTCCTTCTAACCTATGTCTCTTTAAATATTTTTGTCTTATAGATGGATTTGATTGGACTAATCTTATAGAGTAGAGTAGGAGTTCTTTGTCTTGTTATCCATTGCATTGCAGGTGTCAAACAATGCCAAGGAGCTCGAAGATCAATCTCAAGTTGGAGCAACAAGGAAAAACATAGGAATAAGGTGCATCACACTTTATTCCTTATCCTTATATTTCTAATTAGTTAATTAGATTCAAAGGGATGTTAGTTTCCAATGTTAGCATCTTTCTGTCTTGGTAATAGGGATCTAGGATCCATGAGGGTATTCAGCTGTCCATAGGGGAATTTTCCTACAACAGAAATTGGAGAATCCACTGGGGATCGACATTGATTTGTATTTACTTGGATTTACCCTGCCCTTTTCCCACGTTTTAGATATTTTTTACTGTTTTTTCATGATCCATTACCTTTCTCCCATATTCACTAGCAATTTCACCAATTTCTGTGAATTCCGGGTGAGTGTTTTTTATTTTTTTGGCTCTGTTTTGAATTTCTTGGAAGGGTAGCGCTCCCCTGTAGTGCATATCAGAGCACTCATCTCTGATCAGTTCCCCCCTATAGTGATTTACAAAGTGCTAGAGTGCTCTGTTCCCTTGATTTAGGGAGCACTAGTCTCTTTCTTGGAGGTTTTCTACCTTCTTCTTCTCAGATTTTTGTAGTTTGTTTTACAAAAGTCTTTACCGAGACTCTGTATGTTGGTTTTTGAAGTTTTTTAGGTTGATATTTGGTACTTATCACCTCCTATTGTCTTGATTGTACCTTGAAACGTTTTCAGAATTATGAAATTGCCCTTTCTTGTTGCTTGATCTGTCGGGACAGTTTGAGTGATTTCTCTTTCTCCTTGTCTTTTCTTGGATTATTATCTAAAATTTCTTGTTTTCCTTGAATGATTGTTGATTTTATAATCCTTGATTGAGTTATTGTTAGAATAGGTTATATACTACTTGTTTTCTTTCAATTCTCATTGCTTTGAGTGCATGCTTTGTTTGGAGCCCTTTTTGCTTCGGGTCTTTTGCATCAACATCTGACTCTTTCTTTTGATTGAAAATAAAGGAGTGTTAAAGGATTTTCACTTTTTGTCTTTATGTATTAGAACCAAACAAAGAAATATAGGTGCATTCTTTTTGTTGGGTAGTATAGATAACTACGTTGCATTTGAAGTAGCGAAATTGCATGGTTTTTAACATTTTTGGTCTTGAATTCTTATAAACATTTTCTTCTTCTCGTAATATAGCTTTCATCGAAGTGAAATATTTTCATTATCATTTCTTTGCATTGTTTAGATTCAGTCAAAAAATCTTTTAGTCCATGCCATTTTCCTCTCGAGTAAACAATGGCCTTAAAATAAAGCACTTATAAAAAAAATTTAGGCATTTTTATATTTTTTGGTCTTGAACCTACATTAGCTTAAGGTGTAGAGATTTGGAATAGGTTGAAAGGATAACTTTCCAAAGCTATCAAAAAAACATAGAATCTTGTGCTAGGGAGCGATAAATCCACTATTTTTGTATAACCATAGCTGGGATCCCCCTCTCACACATGGGTTACGCATGAGGTCACATTCGGGAGAGAAACAAATATTATCCCTCCGAGGCTTATCCATTCATAGTTGTCAGATCATATATTGGGGGTTCTTCTTGAGGTCAACTATCTTCATTTGGTATCGGTTCTTTGTGAATTTTGAATCTGTTCAGGGTCCTCTAGAGTTCTACCGGTCCACTTGTCCTCAGTTCTCTTGAAGGATTTATGACTTGTTATCCTGCCCATATGTTCAAACTTGATTGTAGACTGTACCTACATAGAGGTTGACTACGATTTTGTGACCTTAGTAGCCATAATATTTAGGGTCCTTACATGAGGCGATGGTGAAGGGAATTCTTCATTGTACCTGGAACAGACATTGGTCAAATTCACTCGGGCTCCTTGGAGGGTAAATCTACGATTATTATGTAGAAGCTTGCACCAAGGCATATGTTCATTAAGTAGGTCGCCAACATAACTGATCCACCTGCTCTATCCCATCCCCTTCCTATATTTATCTCATGATTTTAGATTTCATCACCAACTAGTGGTTTCAATGTGGGAAGGTTTGTTTGATTGTTTGCTTCTCAGATTTGTAGTGTGTGTTGTTTGTTTTCCTTAGTGGACCTTAGGTTGAGTCAGTGTCAATGGAATCAACTCCTGGGATTACCAATGGAGGAACCCATTTTCCGGGGGAATATGTTTACTTTCCTTATTTCAGAAACATTGGTCCTACGTGCATTGCCACACTAAGTCTTCTGGGACTCACAATCAAATCACCGGTTTGGTTGTACCCCACTCCAATGATCTGGAATCTTTCCAGTGATTCAAATGCACCTAGTGCTTCAAATGTAAGAATACCACCCACACATCAACCTCATGCGACCTTTCTCCTTCACTCGTCAGGTCTCCTTCCCTTTCTCCTTCTTCGCCTAGTGAAATCTCTAAAGCGAGTAGCCAGGTTGATACGAAGAAGAAGAAACATAAAGAGAAGAAGAAGAAGAACCAGAAAGAGACCAAGCCTCCAAACACATCAAATCATGTTGGATCCAAGAAATTAGCTACGTTCAATCATACTGGGAGTGTTGATAAAGTTAACAAGATTAAAATGAAGAACCCTAATCCCAACAACCCTTGCAGTATTTGTAAGGGTGACCACTTTTTGAGAGATTTCCCTGGTATCCCCAAGGTCTTAGAAATGTGTTCTTCCACATCATTATCCCCTGTGGGACATGCTGGTGACACCCCGTCATCTAGTGACATTAAGGTTGGTAAGAATAATAATTGTCAAATTTCCTTGCCTGTTATGTGAATTTTATCATTACTCTCACCTTTTCCCTCGTATGGATGAGGCTTCTTATCTTTTGGAAAAGATTCAACTTCCAAATTATTATCGTAATTCTTCTAAACCGTCATTATTTTATGGATTGGTCAATCCGGTTCCATCCCCGATCATTTCGGTTGATCAGGTGGTCAATTTGGTTTCATCCTCGATTGAACCACAAACCCAAGTGACTGATCCAGTTCCATAATTTATCATCCCCACTCTTTATCTGAACAATGAAACCCAAGTGATCAATCTAGTTCTGTCATCGATCAATCCCACTCCTCCCTTAAAAATTTTAACCAAAGTGGTTAATCTAGTTTCGTCACCGATTAATCCCACTCCTCCCTTGAAGAGTGCCAAAGTGGTCGATCCAGTTAGATCATCGGTCGATCCCACTCCACTTATGAAGAGTTCCAAAGTAGTCTATCTAGTTCCTCCATCGGTCGATCCCACTCCTCCTTTAAACAGTGCAACCCAAGTGGTCGATACGGTTCCACGACCAGTCGATCCCACTCCTCATTCAAAGAGTGAGGATGTCGCTCAAGTCTACCTCATTAATACTAATTCACCTAGATAAGGGGGCACTCCGCCCATCTCAATGGCACCCCCTTTAAGAAATCAAATGATTTCTATTCATTGGAATCATTTGACAGAACCCTGTCTTCCCTCTTACATTCCTTTACAAATCACCGTGCAGGTTTGTGATAGGAATATTCCTAACATTTTAATAGACAAAGGTGCTTCTGTTATCATATTATCCGTGAATGATTGGCAAGATTTTGGTTCACCATAGCTTGCGCCCGTGGCTTAGAATTTGTTGACCTTTGATACAAGAGTTAGTCAACCTTTAGGGATCCTTCCTCAGTTTCTGGTTACTTTGGAAGGAAAAGAGGTCTACGTCGATGTGATGGTAGTTCACGACCCCTTGGACTTTAACCTACTCCTTGGGTGACACTATGTCTACATTATGAGATATTTCATGTCCACTCTCTTTCGAGTGATGTGTTTCCCTCACAATGGAAACATAGTAACAATTGACTTGCTTTCATTCATTGACCCTCATCTGATGGTCAACTATTCACCTTCCTTGAATGGTCCTTGCATGCCAATGATGTCCTCCCCACCACAGGTCAATTATGTAACGACCTGCCCCATGCAGTCAACCTCGCATGAGAGGGAATCTCTCCCTTCTCCTGACTTAGATCTGGTAATTGAAATGGTCATCTCTTATATAGGGTTATTAGAGCCAGATCTCCCAACCCTTATCGAGGTCGTCGACATGTATCCCTTCCGGAGTATTTTTCTTCCATCTAGAGAAGATCTCCTAGAATCCATGGCTGACATTTTTCCATTGACATGTATTCCTTCTAGAGAATTGTGCTCTTGGAAGCCATGAGCAAGGAGAATCTACGAGCATAGTTTTACTTCTCTATGGAAATATTGTCAAAAAATGAAACAAAATCTACGAGCATAGTTTTTCTTATATGTGGAACGCTCGTTAAAAAATGAAACAAAAATCTGTGGATTGAACCCAAAGCCCTGAGCATAGTACTTTTCCTATGTCAAGCTTGTTAAAAAATGAAAGAGTCACCTCTCTAGTCAACTTGAGTCTTTTCCTAGATCTTGTAGATACAAAATCAATTCTTTATCTAGATCTTGTAGGTGTCGAGTTGAGTCTTTCATTAGGTCTCGTATTTGAACCTTCCTTTCATCCACCCGTATCCTTTTTCTCCATCTAGTACAGAAATTGTTGACAACCCCAAATTCGACGAATGAAATGAAGCTTGGGGGGGTATGTCTCCAGCCTTTGATTATCATTCTAAAGTTATTCCACTATATTTTCAAGCTTGGGGCAGAGTACCAACCATCCATGGGTATGCCTACCTTTGGAAATTACGTCGATAATTTACAAGAATAAGTTTAATTTTGTTCAAGCTTGTGTAAAAATGAAACCAATATCGAGCTTAGTCTTTGTTCTCTCTCATGCTCATAAATACATGAGAATGTAATCGAGTATACTTTTATCACTTTTTCGAAATTGTAAAGGTTATACAAAAAAGGAACCCCCTAAAGTCTCCTTTAAGCTCTTTTCAGACTCTCTAAACATGAAAATATTTTTGAGTGATCTTGCTTCCTTTCACACTCGTTAAAAGGTTTTAAAGGGTGTATTTCGAAGGCTATTTTATCTCTTTTTCTGCCTCATGAGACTAAAATTACAAAAAAGGACAACCCTGGAGTCGCCTTTAAGTTCTTTTTAGTCTCTCTAAACATGAAAAAACATTTTGTTTTCCTTCTCTCGACTCACTAAACTACACATTGAAGGACCCATATGGGAACGAACCCTTACTTCTTCCAAATCATTAAATAAAGGAAGAGGAAGTTACACAATCTGAGTTATATTGAGCATGTGTTACCCTCCTTGAGATCCTTTGATGCAGACCCTATCGGCCATCGGGACCGAGATCTGCTCACAGGATCGTTCTATATGCCCTTTGAGCCAGATCGGCTCTTTCAGATTCTTTGCTAGAATCCCCTTTCAAATCGATCCACAGGTTCTTTTTCGCGGTTCATGATTTCACGAGTTTGCAAGTTGAAACTCGGACTTTTCCTCCTCCAATTCCGTGATATCCGAACTCGCGAAATGGCTATAGCTTTTACTCTGTCAGTTCCTTCCTCACGTGACCACTGCTAGGCTTATCATTAGCTCCTCTCGCCTCTCGCGCCTTCACGATTTTAAACATCGTTCCTTCGAGCTCTTACCTTACAAACTCCCGAGAAGTGAGAAGTCAACAAAGTGTTGACTCCCTTCCTCTTGGAAACACGTGTCCGCCTGTCTATCACATAAACCCACCTTGAGGTTCAACCACGTGTTCCTCATGCCCAGCTTCGGCACTTCGTGACTTCGCCTTTCGCGGTTTCGGGACTTGAAGTACCCGACTCTTAGGCTCTCACCCTACGAACCCCCGAGTTCACGAGATCCTCTGATCTCTGACACCTGTCCTCCTCTGATGGATGACTTAGATTACTTCACGACTTTGCTACACGTTGCTTTGGGACTTTTGGGATGAAAGTCTCGACCTCTTATCCTCTGATATGCCAAAACTACGAATCTTCGACACGTCACCTACGTGGTTCCCACACAGAACTCCCCGCCTTTTTTGGAGTTTCGGTCCTCGTGACTTCGTGAGTCTGAATGATAATCCTTTAGCTCCTCAACTCATGAAATCCTAAAATGGTCAATGAGACTCTAACCTCTCAATGAGTATGCCACCTGTCCACTTTCAGATGGACGGTCCTGTTTCACTTCGCAACTTTGCCACTCGCGAAGTTGAATGACCTCCCTTTCTGACCTCCGATGTCCGNAGTCCCGGATATGGGTGATCTCATGACACATGTCCCCTTCCATTGAATGGCTCAGATTCCTTTTCTATCTTGAGACTTCGCACCTTGTGACCTCGCGAGTTTTGATGCAAAGACTTCGACCTTTCAACTCGCGAATCCTCGAGACCCGATTTCGTGAGTGATCCAACGGCTCGTTTTCTCCCAAGATTTATGGTCAATGAATGCTTCCATAACCTTCTCGCTCCCCTGCAAGATCAAATGGCTTCTGAGACCTCGTGAATTCTCCACGGAGAACTCCGACCGTCAATTTCCTCCTTGGTGATTTTTGTGAAATGAAACAAAGTGTTCTTTTGCAAAACTTATCCACCCGCAAAATGATATCACTGTGCCTTCTCTTTGAATGCTTCAAGGTATTAGCCCACTTGATCTTGATTGAAAAATTCCCAAGTCCCTTGGGAAAAATTCTTGCATGCACTACTTGCGACAATTCCTCAATACTTCCTAGGATCGGACTCTTAGACTCTGCACACTCTCCGCGACAACAGTCTTCCAACAACTTCGCTCAGTTTTCAAACATTGAGATTTCACTCAGCCTATGCACTCCTTGCATGGCTTCTGTACTCAACTTGTATTTCTGTAAGAATGAGAACCGGTTTATCTCTCCTGAGCTTGCAGAGATGAACTCTGACCTCTGTCAACGCACACCTTGCGGACGATTTCACTGCACTCCTTGCAGGAAAACTCTTGCTCAGGCAGAGAAACACTTGAAACTCATTCCTCACTCTCTCTCACACTTCAAACACAAATCATCAAATCATATGCACAACATCTAAAGTAAATGTATACAGAAAGTAAACATCCATGAGCATAACACTCAACATGCATACATAGAGAACAAATATGACACCATGAATTTGAATCGAAGCTC
>JASDQU010881854.1:27709-41134 GCA_032191745.1 Picea mariana
AGAAGCACCTCATCTAAGCAAAGGTTGTCAAACAATTTGGATTGTCGACAACACCACACCCGCAGCCATACAACATTGGGTGGCTTCGCCAAGGACAAGATCTCCATGTCAGCCAACAGTGTCAATTATCATACGAAATCCAACCCTTCAAGGATGAGGTATTATGTGATGTTGCCCCACTGGATGTATGTGATGTTCTCTTGGGCCAACCATATATGTGGAGACACCATGTTGTTTATTAGTCTCGACTCCATAGTGTCATTGTTACTTTGGGGGGTCATCTCTGTAGAATACCAGAGGTATTTCTGACTATTGTTCCACCTAAAAAGTGTCGCAAGGTAGTATCTCATACTGCAAAATTCAGCTTCTTCACAATTTGTTCAAAAGGAGAACAAAAGGACACTGCAACCACTACAGCCTTGCCCCAAGCACCTTATATCCAACACAAGCAGGTCGACAAGGTTGCAGCAAAGCACAAAGATTCCTTCTGCTCACCATCCTCTCATGTATATCAACTTGTTGAACAGCCTCAACCTCAACAGGGTCGTGATAGACTTCCACAAATTGAGCAGCGCGACGTCTCCAGCAACACAAGCAGCTCACCAAGATATAGATTCAACAAACGTCTTTCCTTCTCCCCCGGGAACTCAACACAATGGAGACCATTGCCTCGTAAGGAGGGAGGATTGATCTAGGTGGATATCAGTGGCCACCCACCTTTTCCAACTAGATCAAAACAACTATCTGGCAATTTTTGCAATTTACTATTTTTAGCAGGTTTTAACTTCCGAGGCCATTTTGAGGGCCTAAATGAAGTTTTTTCGAGATAGAGGTTCTCAATGATAGACAAAGGCATAATCGAGCCCCAAAAATGAATCTCCTCTAGAATACCTTTCCAACGAGCTATTATACACTAAAACAGAGATCGTATGCAAAAGTTACGACCCCGGGAAGTGGATGTACTAACTTACCCAAACGGGGCCCACATGACTTTTGGCGCTTCATCTCCTAGGGTTAGGTTTTTGGATGTCTAGAGTTTTCGGCCTTCCGATTTATTGTAAAAAGGCCTTCAGAGCCTCATTGTTATCATCTTCTTGTGAATGCGAGCAGCTGTCACATCTCTTCCTAGAGATAAGCTGCCACCATTCTAGCGAGTCTTTCACTCTGTATTTTTACAGTCTCTGTACATTTTTTTGATTAATAGAAATCATGTATTAATGTATATCTGTGTTTATGGTTGCATCTCTGATACATTTCTATTATATTATTGAATATCTACAATATCTCTGTGCATTTCTTTATTATATCTTCGCTCTCATTTCGTGCCGAAAATAATCAGGATCAGTGGTATCAGATCATGCTGCTCTTGATCGTTTTTTTAGTGCATGTCCCCAACGAGGTCCGAGTATAGCAAGTTGGGTCTCGAGCCTGTCTCTCTTGAAGACAATCACTCTCACACACCTAGGAAACCCTCAATGGCAGAAGAAAAGAAAAACGACGGAGGAGACGATCCTATCAATCTGTTCCTTGAGCAAGCTCTCATGCGACAGAGGGACGAAATGATGGAGAATTTTGCCTACATCCTTCAACGCCTACCAATAGCATCAGGCGCATCTTCATAAAGCGGCCAATTTGGAGGCACCTCGCCTTTCAAGGTACAAATTAACTTTGATATTCTTGTATTTGAAGGACAGATAGACGCAGAAGCCCTAGAAAAATGGTTAACTCTGCTAGAAGGTTATTTCTCTGTTCACAATTTTTTCGACAAAGAAAAGATCACCTTCGCGTTCCTTAAAGCTCTCCCTCATGTCAAACATTGGTGGGAAACTTACTGGGAGCAAATTTTCACAGAGGATTCTGGAATATATGGGGTCGATCCCACTTGGGATTTTTTTGTGGATGCGGTAAAGGAATAGTATTACCCTATTGGCAACTATGAGGACTAGTACATGAGATGGACCACACTGCGGCAAGAGAGGGCCAAGCAGTTCGGATTTCACCAATGCCTTCCATACCTTGCGCACCAAGCTGGGTATCAAAGACTCTGAGCAACATTTGGTTCTGAAATATCATGGGGCTCTACACAGATACATCCAGACTGAAATGGATTTTCTAGACATCTCATCACTCAGTGATGCTTATCGATATGTTGTTAAAATTGAGCAGAAATTTAAGCACCAGAACAAACGGAAGTTCGGGTCTGCAAATCCGCAACAACCAAAGTATGAAAAAGACATCCCTAACAAACAATTTCCCGGAAACCAGTCTAAGACACAGGAAAAGAAGTGTCATGGAAAGACAAAGAAGGACACCGAAAAATGGTGCGAGTTCCACAAAATACCCTGGCACAACATCGATGAATGTCGCTCAAAACAACCATTAGTGGCCGAGATCAAAGACACAGAGCCGAACCCTGATTCATAATCTGATTCTAAAAATAATGGTAAAGGACAGATCATTGACGTGGACCCCACCGCTATTTTCTCTACCGCAGCAATTCAACCAGAAGAACCAACAGATCCTGAAGAGGGGGAGCACATTTTTCATTCACAGATGCAGGTGAAGGGGACCCCGCTGTATTTTATTGTTGATAGTGTAAGCCAGAAGAACTTCATCTCAGCAGAGGTCATCAAACAATTTGGATTGTCGACAACACCACACCCACAACCATACAACATTGGGTGGCTTCGCCAAGGACAATATCTCCATGTCAACCAACAGTGTCAATTATCATACGACATCCAACTCTTCAAGGATGAGGTATTATGTGATGTTGCCCCACTGGATGTCTGTGATGTGCTCTTGGGCCAACCATATATGTGGAGACGCCATGTTGTTTATGAGTCTCGACCCCGTAGTGTCATTGTTACTTTGGGGGGTCATCTCTACAGAATACCAGAGGAAGTTATGACTATTGTTCCACCTAAAAAGTGTCGCAAGGTAGTATCTCATACTGCAAAATTCAGCTTCTTCAATATCTGTTCAAAAGGAGAACAAAAGGACACTGCAACCACTACAGCCTTGCACCAAGCACCTTCTATCCAATAGAATAAGGTCGAAAAGGTTGCAGCAAAGTGCAAAGATTCCTTCTGCACACCGTCCTCTCATGTATCTTTACTTGTTCAACAACCTCAACCTCAACAAGTTCGTGATAGACTTCTACAAACTGAGCAGCGCGACGTCTCCAACAAGACAAACAGCTCACCAAGATGCAGATTCAACAAACGCTTTTCCTTCTCCCCCGGGAACTCAACATAATGGAGACCAGTGCTTCCTAATGAGGTAGGATTGATCCAGGTGGATATCGGTGGCCACCCACCATTTCCAACTAGCTCAAAACAGTTATCTGGCAATTTTGACAATTTACTATTTTTAGCAGGTTTTAACTTTCGGGGCCATTTTAAGGGCCTAAATGAAGGTTTTTTGAGATAAAGGTTCTCAATGATAGGCAAAGGCAGGATCCATCCCCCAAAATGATTCTCCTTGATGATACCTTTCCAACGAGCTATTACATGCCTAAGGTGGAGATCCTATGCAAAAGTTACGACCCCGAGAAGTTGATGTACTAACTTACCCAAACGGGGTCCACATGACTTTTGGTGCTTCATCCCCTAGGGTTAGGTTTTTGGATGTCTAGGGTTTTTGGCATTCCTATTTATTGTAAAAAGGCCTTCAGAGCCTCATTGTAATCATCTTCTTGCGAATGCAAGTAGCTGTCACATCTCTTCTCAGAGATAAGCAGCCACCATTCTAGCGAGTCTTTCACTTTGTATTTTTACAGTCTCTGTACATTTATTTGATTAATAGAAATCATGTATTATTGTATATATATGTTTATGGTTGCATCTCTATTACATTTCTGTTATATTATTGAATATTTGCAATATCTCTGTGCATTTCTTTATTATATCTTTGCTCTCATTTCATGCCGAAAATGATCCAGATTAGTGGTTTCAAAGCAGGTTGTTCTTGATGTTTTTTCAGTGAATGTCCCCGATAATGTTCGAGTATAGTAATTTGGGTCTCGAGCATGTCTCTCTTGAATACAATCCCTCTTGCACACCCAAGAAACCCTCAATGGCAGAAGAAAATAAAAATGACGGAAAAGACGATCTTATCAATCTGTTGCTTGAGCAATCTCTCACGTGACAGAGGGACGAAATGATAGAGAATTTTTCCCACATCCTTCAACACCTACCAATAGCATCAGGCACATCTTCATCAAGCGACCAATTTGCAGGCACCTTGCCTTTCAAGTTATAAGTTAACTTTGATATTCTTGTATTTGAAGGACAGATAGATGCAGAAGCCCTAGAAAAATGGTTAACTCTACTAGAAGGTTATTTCTCTGTTCACAATTTTTCTGACAAAGAAAAGATCACCTTCGCACTCCTTAAAGCTCTCCCTCATGTCAAACATTGGTGGGAAACTTACTAGGAGAAAATTTCCACAGAGGAGTCTAGAATATATGGGGTCGATCCCAATTGGGATTTTTTTGTGGATGCGGTAAAGGAACATTATTACCCTGTTAGCAACTATGAGGACCAGTACTTGAGATGGACCACACTATGGCAAGAGAGGGGCCAAGTAGTTTCGGAGTTCACCAATACCTTCCATACCTTGTGCACCAAGCTAGGTATCTAAGACTCTGAGTGACATTTGGTTATGAAATAGCGTGGGGCTCTACACAGATACATCTAGACTGAAATGGATTTTCTGGACATCTCATCACTCGGTGCTGCTTATCGATATGTTGTTAAAATTGAGCAGAAATTTAAGCACTAGAACAAACGGTAGTTTGGGTCTACAAATCCTCAAAAACCAAAGTATGAAAAAGATATCCCTAACAAATAGTTTCCCGAAAACTAGTCCATGACATAGGAAAAGAAGGTTCACGGGAAGACAAAGAAGGACATCGAAAAATGGTGCGAGTTCTACAAAATCCCCTGGCACAACATCGATGAATGTCACTCAAAACAGTCATTAGTGGCTGAGATCAAAGACAAAGAGTTGAACCCTGATTCTGAATATGATTCTGAAAATAATGGTAAAGGACGGATCATTGACGCGGACCTCACTGCTATTGTTGCTACCGCGGCAATTCAACCAGAAGAACCAACAGATCTTGAAGAGGGGGAGCGCCTTTTTCATTCACATATGTGGTTGAAGGGGACCCCACTACATTTTATTGTTGATAGCCGAAGCCAGAAGAACCTCATCTCAGCAGAGGTCGTCAAACATTTTGGATTGTCGACAACACCACACCCGCAGCCATACAACATTGGGTGGCTTCGCCAAGGACGAGATCTCTGTGATGTCTGTGATGTGCTCTTGGGCCAACCATATATGTGGAGACACCATGTTGTTTATGAGTCTCGACCCCGTAGTGTCATTGTTACTTTGGGGGGTCATCTCTACAGNCACCCGCAGCCATACAACATTGGGTGGCTTCGCCAAGGACGAGATCTCTGTGATGTCTGTGATGTGCTCTTGGGCCAACCATATATGTGGAGACACCATGTTGTTTATGAGTCTCGACCCCATAGTGTCATTGTTACTTTGGGGGGTCATATCTACAGAATACCATAGGTAGTTCTGACTACGGTTCCACCTAAAAAGTGTCGCAAGGTAGTATCTCATACTGCAAAATTCAGCTTCTTGACAATCTGTTCAAAAGGAGAACAAATGGACACCGCAACCACTACAGCCTTGCCCCAAGCACCTTCTATCCAATAGAAGTAGGTCGACAAGGTTGCAACAAAGCACAAATATTCCTTCTGCACACCGTCCTCTCATGTATCTCGACTTGTTGAACAGCCTCAACCTCAACAGGTTCGTGATAGACTTCCACAAACTTAGAAGTGCGACGTCTTCAGCAAGACAAACAGCTCACCAAGATGCAGATTCAACAAATGCTTTTCCTTCTCTCCCGGGAACTCAACGCAATGGAGACCATTGCTTCTGAAGGAAGGAGGATTGATCCAGGTGGATATTGGTCACGACCCACCTTTTCCATCTAGCTCAAAACAGTTATCTGGCAATTTTGGCAATTTAATATTTTTAGCAGGTTTTAATTTTCGAGGCCATTTTGAGGGCCTAAATGAAGGTTTTTTGAGATCGAGGTTCTCAATGATATTCTAAGGCATAATTGAGCCTGAAAAATGAATATCCTCGACTATACCTTTCCAACGATCTATTATATGCCTAAAACGGAGATCGTATGCAAAAGTTACGACCCCGGGAAGTTGATGTACTAACTTACCCAAACGGGGTCCACATGACTTTTGGCGCTTCATCTCCAACGGTTAGGTTTTTAGATGTATAGGGTTTTTGGCATTCCTGTTTTTTGTAAAATGGACTTCAGAGCATAATTGTAATCATCTTCCTTCGAATGCGAGTAGTCATCACATCTCTTCTCAAGGATAAGTTGCCACCATTCTAGCAAGTCTTTCAGTCTGTATTTTTAAACTCTCTGTACACTTATTTGATTAATAGAAATCGTGTATCACTAGATATCTGTGTTTATGGTTGCAAATCTGATACATTTCTATTATATTATTGAATATCTAGAATATCTCTGTGCATTTCTTTATTATATCTTCGCTCTCATTTCGTGCCGAAAATAATCTGGATCAGTGGTATTAGAGCAGGCTGCTCTTGATCGTTTTTTCAGTGCATGTCCCTGACGAGGTCCGAGTATAGAAAGTTGGGTCTCGAGCCAGTCTCTCTTGAATACAATCTCTCTTGCACGCCCAAGAAACCCTCAATGGCGGAAGAAAAGAAAAACGACGGAGCAGACGATCCTATCAATCTGTTGCTTGAGCAAGCTCTCACGCGATAGAGGGACGAAATGATGGAGAATTTTACCCACATCCTTCAACGCCTACCGACGGCATCAGGCACATCTTCATCAAGCGGCCAATTTGGAGGCACCTCACCTTTCAAGGTACAAGTTAACTTTGATATTCCTTTATTTGAAGGGCATATAGATGCAGAAGCACTAGAAAAATGGTTAACTCTGCTAGAAGGTTATTTCTTTGTTCACAATTTTTTCGACAAATAAAAGATCACCTTCTCACTCCTTAAAGCTCTCCCTCATGTCAAACATTGGTGGGAAACTTACTGGGAGCAAAGTTCCACAGAGGAGTTTGGAATATATGGGGCCGATCCCATTTGGGATTTTTTTGTGGATGTAGTAAAGGAATACTATTACCCCGTTGAAAACTATGAGGACCAGTATATGAGATGGACCACATTGTAGCAAGAGAGGGGCCAAGTAGTTCCAAAGTTCACCAATACCTTCCATACCTTGCACACCAAGCTAGGTATCAAATACTCCGAGCGACATTTGGTTTTGATATACCGTGGGGCTCTACACATATACATCCAGACTGAAACGGATTTTCTGAACGTCTCATCACTTGGTGTTGCTTATCGCTATGCTGTTAAAATTGAGCAGAAATTTAAGCACCAAAACAAATGGGAGTTTGGGTCTAGAAATCCACAACAACCAAAGTACGAAAAAGACAGCCCTAACAAACAGTTTCCCGAAAACCAGTCCAAGACACAAGAAACACTGAAAAATGGTGCGAGTACCACAAAATCCCCTGTCACAACACTGATGAATGTCGCTCAAAACAACCATTAGTGGTCAAGATCAAAGACAAAGAGCTAAACCCTGATTCTGAATCTGATTCTAAAAATAATGGTAAAGGACAGATCATTGATGCGGACCCCACTGCTATTATCGCTACCGCAGCAATTCAACCAGAAGAACCAACAGATCTTGAAGAGGGGGAGCGCCTTTTTCATTCATACATGTGGATGAAGGGGACCCTGCTACATTTTATTGTTGATAGAGGAAGCCAAAAGAAACTCATCTCAGCAGAGGTCGTCAAACAGTTTGGATTGTCGACAACACCACACCTACAGCCATACAACATTGGGTGGCTTCGCCAAGGACAAGATCTCTATGTCAACCAACAGTGTCAATTATCATATGGCATCTAACCCTTCAAGGATGAGGTATTATGTGATGTTTCCCCACTGGATATATGTGATGTGCTCTTGCAGCAACCATATATGTGGAGACGCCATGTTGTTTATGAGTCTCGACCCTGTAGTGTCATTGTTACTTTGGGGGGTCATCTCTACTAAATACCAGAGGTAGTTCTGACAACTGTTCCACCTAAAAAGTGTCGCAAGGCAGTATCTCATACTCCAAAATTCATCTTCTTCACAATCTGTTCAAAAGGAGAACAAAAGAACACTACAACCACTACAGCATTGCCCCAAGCACCTTCTATCCAACAGAAGCAGGTCAACAAGGTTACAACAAAGCGCAAAGATTCCTTCTGCACACCATCCTCTCATGTATCTCGACTTTTTGAACAGCCTCAACCTCAATAGGTTCGTGATAGACTTCCATAAACTGAGCAACGCGACGTCTCTAGCAAGACAAGCAGCTCACCAAGATGCAGATTCAACAAACGCTTTTCCTTATCCCCCAGGAACTCAACACAATGGATATCATTGCTTCTTAAGGAGGAAGGATTGATCCAGGTGGATATTGGTGGCCACCCACCTTTTCCAACTATCTCAAAACAGTTATCTGGAAATTTTGGCAATTTACTATTTTTAGTAGGTTTTAACTTTCGAGGCCATTTTGAGGGCCTAAATGAAGGTTTTTCAAGATCGAGGTTCTCAATGTTTGGCAATGGAACAATTGAGCCCCCAAAATTAATCTCCTTGACAATACCTTTCCAACGAGCTATTATACGCCTAAAACGGAGATCGTATGCAAAAGTTACAACCCCGAGAAGTTGATGTACTAACTTACCCAAATGGGGCCCACATGACTTTTGGCGCTTCATCTCCTAGGGTTACACTTTTGGATGTCTAGGGTTTTTTGCATTCCTGTTTATTTTAAAACGGACTTCAGAGCCTCATTGAAATCATCTTCTTGTGAATGCGAGTAGCCGTCACATCTCTTCTCAGAGATAAGTTGTCACCATTCTAGCGAGTCTTTCACTCTGTATTTTTACAGTCTCTGTACATTTCTTTGATGAATAGAAATCGTGTATTACTGTATATATGTGTTTATGGTTGCATCTCTGATACATTTCTGTTATATTATTGAATATCTGCAATATCTCTGTGCATTTCGTTATTATATCTTCGCTCTCATTTCGTGCCGAAAATAATCTGGATCAGTGGTATTAGAGTAGGCTGCTTTTGATCATTTTTTCTGTGCATGTCCCCGACGAGGTCTGAGTATAGAAATTTGCAACTTGAGCCTGTCTCCCTTGAATACAATCGCTCTCGCACACCCAAGAAACCTTCAATGGCTGAAGAAAAGAAAAACGACAGAGCAAACGATCCTATCAATCTGTTGCTTGAGCAAGCTCTCACGTGACAGAGGGATGAAATGATGGAGAATTTTTCCCACATCCTTCAATGCCAACCGATAGCATCAGGTGCATATTCATCAAGCGGCCAATTTGGAGGCACCTCGCCTTTCAAGGTACAAGTTAACTTTGATATTCCTATATTTGAAGGACAAATAGATGCAGAATCCCTATAAAAACGGTTTACTCTGCTAGAAGGCTATTTCTCTGTTCACAATTTTTCTGACAAAGAAAAGATCAGCTTCACACTCCTTAAATCTCTCCCTCATGTCAAACATTGGTGGGAAAATTATTGGGAGCAAAGTTCCACAAAGGAGTCTGGAATATATGGGGGTGATCCCACTTGGGATTTTTTTGTGGATGTGGTAAAGGAACAGTATTACCCTGTTGGAAACTATGACGACCAGTACGTGAGATGGACCACCTGCAGTAAGAGAGGGGCCAAGCAGTTCCGGAGTTCACCAATACCTTCCATACCTTGTGCACCAAGCTGGGTATCAAAGACTCCGAGCGACATTTGGTTCTGAAATACCATGGGGCTCTACACATATACATCCAAACTGAAATGGATTTTCAGGACATCTCATCACTCGGTGTTGCTTATCAATATGTTGTTAAAATTGAGTTGAAACTTAAGCACCAGAACAAATGGGAATTCGGGTTTGCAAATACGCAATAACCAAAGTATGAAAAAGACATCCCTAGCAAACAGTTTCCCGAAAACCAGTCCAAGACAAAGGAAAAGAAGGGTCACGGGAAGACAGAGAATGACACTGGAAAATGGTGAGTGTTCAAAAAAATCCCCTGGCACAATACCGATGAATGTCACTCAAAATAGCCATTAGTGGCCAAGATCAAAGACAAAGAGTCGAACCCTGATTCAGAATCTAATTCTGAAAATAATGGTAAAGGACAGATCATTGACGCAGACCCCACTGCTATTGTCGCTACCGAAGCAATACAACTAGAAGAACCAACATATTCTGAAGAGGGGGAGCACCCTTTTCATTCACAGATGTGGGTGAAGGGGACCCCGCTACATTTTATTGTTGATAGCGGAAGCCAGAAAAACCTCATCTCAGCAGAGGTTGTCAAACAGTTTGGATTGTCAACAACACCACACCCGCAGCCATACAACATTGGGTGGCTTCGCCAAGGACGAGATCTCTGTGTTAGCCAATAGTGTCGATTATCATACGGCATCCAACCCTTCAAGGATGAGGTATTATGTGATGTTGCCCCACTGGATGTCTGTGATGTGCTCTTGGGCCAACCATATATGTGGAGACGCCATGTTGTTTATGAGTCTCGACCCCGTAGTGTCATTGTTACTTTGGGTGGTCATCTCTACAGAATACCAAAGGTAGTTTCGACTACTGTTCCACTTAAAAAGTGTCGCAAGTTATTATATCATACTGCAAAATTCAGCTTCTTCACAATATATTCAAAAGGAGAACAAAAGGACACTGCAACCACTACATCCTTGCCCCAAGCACCTTCTATCCAACAGAAGCAAGTCAACAAGGTTGCAGCAAAGCACAAATATTCCTTATGCACATTGTCCTCTCATGTATCTCAATTTTTTCAACAACCTCAACCTCAACAGGTTCGTGATAGACTTCCACAAACTGAGCAGTGCGACGTATCCAACAAGACAAGCAGGCCACCAAGATGCAGATTCAACAAACACTTTTCCTTCTCCCCCGAGAACTCAACACAATGGAGACCATTGCTTTCTAAGGAGGGAGGATTGATCCAGGTGGATATTGGTGGCCACCCACCTTTTCCAACTAGCTCAAAACAACTATCTGGAAATTTTGGCAATTTACTATTTTTAGTAGGTTTTAACTTCCAGGGCCATTTTGAGGTTCTAAATGAAGGTTTTTTGAGATCGAAGTTCTCAATGATAGTGAAATGCATGATAGAGCCCCCAAAATGAATCTTCTCGGTGATACCTTTCCAACGAGCTATTAGATGCCTAAAATGGAGATCGTATGCAAACGTTACAACCCCGGGAAGTTGATGTACTAATTTACCCAAACGGGGGCCACATGACTTTTGGTGCTTCATCTCCTAGGGCTATGTTTTTGGATGTCTAGGGTTTTTGGAATTCCTATTTATCGTAAAAAGGCCTTCAGATCCTCATTGTAATCATATTCTTGTGAATGCGAGTAGCCGTCACATCTCTTCTCAGAGATAAGTTGCCACCATTCTAGCGAGTCTTCCACTCCATATTTTTACAGTCTCTGTACATTTCTTTTATTAATTTTAATCGTGTATTATTGTATATATGTGTTTATGGTTGCATCTCTAATACATTTCTATTATATTATTGAATATATGCAATATCTCTGTGCATTTATTTATTATATCTTCTATCTCATTTCGTGCCAAAAATAATCTGGATCAGTGGTGTCAGAGCAAGCTACTCTTGATCATTTTTTCAGTGCATGTCCCCGATGAGGTCTGAGTATAGCAAGTTGGGTCTCGAGCCTATCTCTCTTAAATACAATCGCTCTCACACACCCAAGAAACCCTCAATGGCGAAAGAAAAGAAAAACGACGGAG
Source organism: Picea mariana (assembly GCA_032191745.1). NCBI lineage: Eukaryota > Viridiplantae > Streptophyta > Pinopsida > Pinales > Pinaceae > Picea > Picea mariana. Next base: position 39,685 of record JASDQU010881854.1, read on the forward strand.
CAGACGATCCTATCAATCTATTGCTTGAGCAAGATCTCACGCAACAAAGGGACGAAATCATGGAGAATTTTGCCCACATCCTTCAACGCCTACCGATAGCATCAGGCGTATCTTCATCAAGTGGCCAATTTGGAGGCACGTTTCCTTTCAAGGTACAAGTTAACTTTGATATTTCTGCATTAGAAGGACAAATAGATGCTGAAGGCCTAGAAAAATGGTTAACTCTACTAGAAGGTTATTTCTCTGTTCACAATTTTTCCAACAAAGAAAATATCACCTTCGCACTCCTTAAATATCTCCCTCATGTCAAACATTGGTGGGAAACTTACTGGGAGCAAAGTTCCACAGAGGAGTCTCGAATATATGGGGTCGATCCCACTTGGGATTTTTTTGTGGATGCGGTAAAGGAACAATATTACCCTATTGGCAACTATGAGGACCAGTACATGAGATGGACCACACTGCGGCAAGAGAGGGGCGAAGCAGTGCTGGAGTTCACCAATACCTTCCATACCTTGCGCACCAAGCTGGGTATCAAAGACTACGAGTGACATTTGGTTCTGAAATACCGTGGGGCTCTACACAGATACATCCAGACTGAAACAGATTTTCTGGACATCTCATCACTCGGTGTTGCTTATCGATATGTTGTTAAAATTGAGCAGAAATTTAAGCACCAGAACAAACGAGAGTTCGGGTCTGAAAATCCACAACAGCCAAAGTATGAAAAAGACAACCCTAACAAACAGTTTCCCGAAAACCAGTTCAAGACACAGGAAAAGAAGGGTCACGGGAAGAAAAAGAATGACACTGGAAAATTGTGTCAGTTCCACAAAATCCCCTGGCACAACACCGATGAATGTCACTCAAAACAACCATTAGTGGCCGAGATCAAAGACAAAGAGTCGAACCCTGATTCAGAATCTAATTCTGAAAATAATGGTAAAGGACGGATCATTGACAAGGACCCCACTGCTAATGCCGCTACCGCAGCAATTCAACCAGAAGAACCAACAGATCCTGAAGAGGGGAAGCGCCTTTTTCATTCACAGATGTGGGTGAAGGGGACCTCACTGCATTTTATTGTTGATAGCGGAAGCCAGAAGAACCTCATCTTAGAAGAGGTCATCAAACAGTTTGGATTGTCAACAACACCACACTCGTAGCCATACAACATTGGGTGGCTTCGCCAAGGATGAGATCTTCGTGTCAACCAATAGTGTCGATTATCATAAGGCATCCAACCCTTCAAGGATGAGGTATTATGTAATGTTTCCCCACTGGATGTCTATGATGTGCTCTTGGGCCAACCATATATGTGGAGACTCCATGTTGTTTATAAGTCTCGACCCCGTAGTGTCATTGTTACTTTGGGGGGTCATCTCTCCAGAATACCAGAGGTAGTTCCAGCTACTGTTCCACCTAAAAAGTGTCACAAGGTAGTATCTCA
>JASDQU010881855.1:7357-27042 GCA_032191745.1 Picea mariana
TGATAATCTTCATTAATCTTGTGACAAAAAGGGAGTAAGCAATTTAATTGTTTTATAAAAATATTTTGGGATAAAATTTTAAAAAGGGAAATAATTGTTTTACTATATTATGCTAATTAAAAATTTATTCATTAAAAAGAAAAAGGGGAAAAGGGCTAAGTTTTTGCACATGCCTTTTTGAGTTTAAATAAAAAGGGGAAAGAGGGAAATCTAAAATAATTAGGAAACTAGGAAAAAGCGAGAAACACAAAAAGAAAGGGGAAACACAAGGAAAAAGAAGATAGTCTAACTTAGAAGGTATCTAGCATATAAGAACTTTCTAATTTAAACTCAACTAGTAATTTAATAAGGGGGAAAGTCATTAAAACTTGTAAGGGGAAATGGGGACACCTAGGAGTGATTCTAGGAGTGCCTTTAGGTGAGTGAAGGAAATAGGGGTAATTAATTAATTAATTAATGAAATTAATTTATGGAAGAATGAAGGGGATGGGTGACACATGTATGGGGAGGATTTTTTTGAATTAAATTATTAAACAATAAATAAAATGGGATTTTGGGAAAGTAAGGGACTTTGAAACTCTATATAATGGAGGGAGGAGAATGATGATGGATCTCTCTCTTGGATGTGTAGTGTTACGTTGCAGAAATCTATACTTGACTGACTTAGCTTGTGGGAGTTGGGATACCCAGCTCGGTGAGGAGTGGTAGCTCAGCCTTGTGAGGCGAGCTGGGAGCTAGTTGATTCTCTAGTTAGTGTGTGTGGCCCCTTTGCGGCTTGGGGGGCTAAGGGGGAAGAAGAGTACCCCTAGTGAAGTCTCATCAGTCGAAAAGTGGGAATTGCACGGAGCACGTGGGACATCAACTCAGAGCGGACGATTGGGAAACAGTACGCTTCCTTTATTTCTGGGTGGTAGATTGTTAGTATGATTTATGCTTTCAGTTTTGTATGCTCAATCAAGTAAATAATATTATAGTCTTACTATTCTAGTTGATGACTGAAATTTCCCCATAGCCTTAGCTTGATGTTGATTGATTTCCCATGGCCTTCGATCCCTGCATGTCTTGACCGTCATGTGGTTTATTGATTGTGACGATTGCGGCTTATTTTGTCTTTGTCCATAGCTCTTCAGTCCATGCCTGAGGAGTCGGCCAAGAGCCTGATCTACGATCATCGCTTCGGCGTTAATAAACCTATGGATCTCAACGCCCTGCTTTTCTATGCATGGATGATGAGGGAAGGATGTTCCTGCCAGTCGTCTACCCCTATTGGTTGTTCTTGGCTGATTGATGGTCATTGTGCCTTCTTGCAATTGATTACCTCAGCGCATTGTTTATCCTTTCTCCTTGCAAGCATTCAACCCCGAAGTTCCTCTATAATTTAACATATTTTGATGGCAAAATTAACTTTTGTTTTCACTATGTCTAGCCGACGAAACTCCTCTACAATTCATTACATTGATGGAGAACTTTACGCTGCGATTTTTGTTGTTCCATTGACTTCGAATTTACATTATTTTACTTTTCTTTGGGTGCAATTTTCCATGCGATTTTCATATGCAGTTGACTACGAGTTACCATGTTATTGTCTAAGTTTCACCCAGCCCTTACCACAACGTGGAATGCATTGATTGGAAGCATCTGGATTGGCTTGAATGGTTAGTTTTTATACCTCTGTTATTGTAGTTATGTTTTTTTTTACACTGCGAATTATTATTCAACCATTAAACGAAATATATTAATTTGGTAGAGTTTTTACACAGTGAATACATGCATTGATTAGTTCTGTAGGTTTTTAAAATTCCGTTAATATATTTAAACACTGTGTCTTACTGCCAATGGAATTTTAAATCAACAATTTTACATTTATTATTCCAGCCATGGTAGTAAGAGTAACTTTCTAGATAGCATCTATATCAGTAACAGTAATAGTGTAGTATTGTAATAGTAACATCAACTGCCAGCCATGGTAGTAACAATAACTTCTGGACAACAACTATATCAGTAACAATAATAGTTTAATATTGTAACAATAACCGTAACAACCAACCATGGTAGTAACAGTAACATTCTGGACAACGGCTGTAACAGTAATAGTGTAATATCATTGATAGTTGTTCTATTGACAACGATATTATAATAGAAAATGATTTTGAATTCATTAAGTGACGGAGAACATATCAACACTTTATTTAGACAACATTATGTTTTTCTTAGGGCTATTCCATTCGTGATGACAACGATGTTGTGTTTTTTTATTTTTATTTTGTATTTTTAGACAACAAACCTTTAATTGTCATTGATAGCTAGTACATTAACCACCTAGTGATGGAATCTCCTTTAATAACAATTTTATTCAGGGCCTTCTGTGACACTTTACATCGAATTAACCCCCCGAAATCTGAGCGAATTTCATTGATTACTCTACCCACGTGTTTAATAAATTGTTGACAGTGATTTCATTTTTGGCACTGATTAGCACTTGAACGGTTAACATTGAATGGATCGGCACCGACCTGGATTGACCGTAGAATTATAAGATAGAACTATCATTATGGGACAACACTAACCATCCTGGATGGATTTTATTAATGGATAGCAACCCTTCTTGTTAGACAACGATTCCTTTATCTTAGACAACGATTTTTACTGCTAAGTCTGACGGTTTCAGTTGTGGATTACACAACGATCTTTTTATGGGTACGTCTGACGGATTTAGTGGTGGATTACCCAGATATTTTAATGTTATGTCTAAAGGCCTTAGTGAAGGGTACACAACGATTATTTACTGTTATTTTCCTCTCTAGTATGACAACAATACCCTTCTGGAGCAAGACAACTATTTTCTTCTATGTAAGACAACGGAGAATATTCTTGTACTCATACGTATGACAACTATATCCTCTATGTAAGAAAGAGAAGAATATTCTTGTACTCATACGTATGACAGCTATATCCTCTATGTTGACAAGGAGAATTCTGTATGTAAGAAGAGTAAAGACTAAAATCCGTAGTGATTGCTTCTATTTTAGAATTGCTTGATTCTTGAACCAACATAAAATTATTTACCTTTAACCCTTTCCTTTCGGTGACTTACGTGTAAATCCTAGTTATATTTCAATTATTTACTTATGAGAATCATGTTATCCAAGCTCGCAATGACTTTCTACTTGAGACTTGATGTTTTTTGGTTTAAATAGTTTAGAGGAGTCCTTGCATCCTTGCTGTTGAGGTGAGAACGATGAGGTTTTAGTAAATAATTAATTGAATTGTCCTTCTATCCAGTGGGAGTTGACAATTATCTTGATCGAGGCCCTTCAAATGTTTTATTGCTATTTTAGATCCTTAATCTCTTATCACTCGAGAAAGCTAGCTCCCAACTAACATTCTACTATTGGGGTAATTAAGCAGAAAATTCGTGCACTAGAATTTTTTATATTATTCAATTTTATGTTTCACAGCGTGGGAGACTTCCTAAAGGGACCTCATAAGAAATCAAGAAATCGTTAAGTGGGTTGCACAATTTAATTTTTGGGTAACGTCGCCATGCGCCTCGTCGACTTGTTGCTTGGGTTCATGGGTATAGTCTTCTTGCACTTTGACAATTAGTTTGGTATCCTCGAGCGTCATATTTTACTGGGTATTGGTCTAGATGGGCTGCGTTGCAATATGGTTACCGTCGCGCCTATCGCCTTGTGCCAACATTATTCCTGATGAGGGAATCATTGCGTTCCCTGATGGACATATGTGCATCATAACCTGGCCAGAGTCTCTTCTTTCCATGTGGGTGTTGTTGATTGTGGTGAGTTTACTATTGGCGTTTGGGATGAATGACTTCATGCGTTGGTTGCGCACCATCGAGGTTCTAATTAACTGGTAGTTGAGGTCCTTGTGTCAGGATGGAGATGTTGTGCCTTAGCTTGTAGGGGTGGTCATGTTTGTGTCAGGCGGGTAGTCATTTTCTCCTTGTTGTTCTACGCATGTTTTGCCCAATGGCTCTTGTGCCAGTGCGTGGAGTCATAGTAGCCATTTTCCTGGACTGCGTGTTGCGTTCATTGTTAGTTGTGTGGTTAACTATTGTTGTCGTCGCCATCCTTCCTTTTAACAATTTTTTTTTTTCACTTCTGCTTCGCTTGTAGTCATAACGAAGAGGGGTCTTTACATTCACAGAGTGGCAAGAGATTCATTCTCTTTTATATTGTTTTTGTGGTGCCTTGGGGATGGAGATTAATGTTAATAAGTCAACTTTCCATCAGTTCAGCGCTTCACAAATACTAATTGACAATTTGAATGCCTTGTTTCATTTTGGCATTATGAATTTAGAAACAGGGTTTAAATATATTGGTTATTTCCTGAAGATAAGTTGGTATAAGGAGACTGATTAGCTTTGGTTGACACAGAAATATGAGACTAGAATCAACCATTGGTGTAATAGATTCCTTTCGATGGGTGGCAGATTTGTATTGATCAAGGCTATGTTGGAAAGCCAGCCGGTATATTGGCTGGACTTGGCACATATACCTTTCTCGATTTTGAACTAGATTCACATGTTGGCATTTTCCTACTTATGGACAGGGGAAAAAAACCCCTCATCCATTCACCTATGCAAGTGGGAGACTCTTGCACGTCCAAAAAAGTTTGGAGGTTGGGGACTCAGAAATATTTTCTGCTTTTCGCGAGCATTAGCAGCTAAATCTCTTTGGCGTGGCTTAATGGTTCTGGGCATTTGGCAGTGGGTACTAAAGGATAAATATCTACCGAATCTATCTGTTGTATCTTGGTTCCACTATGTCGATACTGCTCACATATCTGGATCATCAACTTGGAGAAATTTAGTGAATGTGCTTCCTTTGTTGCTACACTGGTTGGCTTGGAAACCAGGGTCGGGCACTGCCATCACAGTGGGTAAGGATGAAATCTTGGGCTTGGGTACGAGATATTTCCTATCCCTTGAGTTGATATCTTTTATTAATTCAAAACATGTCTATTTCTTTACCAAGCAAAAAAGGATTTGGTTCAAGGCTCTACCTGTTTTAATTGGCTCGATAGCAGAGACCTGGGGTTGATGGGAGAGATGGCGAGTGAATGGGAGCATTATAGAAAAATGTTTGATCGAATCTGGTATTAATCTTAAAAGCTGCATTGATGTCTTGCATTGGACGGTGGGGATGGCAGTGGTCATATAACTACAAAGAACATATATAATGCTCTATCTACAGAACTTTGGGTGAATATTTCTAGGAATGTGAAGAAACCTATTTGGAACTGGGAGTGTCCCTTAAAGACTAAATTGTTTACTTGGTTGTTCATTGAAGACAAACATTTAACTTGGAATAACCTGCAAAAACACGGTTGGCACGACCCTGGTATATGATTGTTATGTAAAGGCAATGAAGAATCTACACTACACTTATTTGTTGACTGTTCGTTCACTCTTTATATCTGGGACAAGATTCTAGTCTACTACAGGTTGTATGTAGATTGGAAGGGTACCACTCTTAATGAATGTTTTGGTTCCTAGGCTAGAAGACATTATAATTTTCATACTCTTCCTGTTTTTACTTACTAGAAGATTTGGAAAGAACAAAACTTATCTATTTTTGAATCTAAGATTCCCCCCACGGAAAAGGTCTGTATTTTAACTATAGCAGACCTGGCCTGTTATAGCTCGCAGAAAGTGTAGAAATATCTCCGGAAACACATCCATACTTTGCCTCTTCACATAATTATTGGATGGTTTTATGGCGCAGCGCAGACACAAGGAGATATCAGTGGAGCAGGAGGTGTTATCAAGCTTAATGTCAATTTGGAATACAGGTGGACACTAAATTGCGGTGGTGGCACAAACACTAGAGCAGAGCTTATGGCTGCTTGGGCACTTCTTACACTGGCACAAAGATTAACGATCACAGATATTCATGTTATTGGGGATTCTAAAATCATTATCGATTGGCTCAATAATACTGGATCACTGCAGGCTATTTATATAGAATGTTGGACTTGGGGTGGTACATGGGGTGACTTGTTGGGCAGTTGAAATATTTTGGGACCAGAGTTTTGGTTTTTTGTATCAGTGAAGATGATGGTATGAGGCAGGTTGATTATGTAAAGTGAACAAGACTATGTGTACTGATTATATATCTTAATATAATGAGCAATTTTCATTTGGAAAAAAACTCAACTCCTTCTTTAACCAAGTTTTGATGTACATACTTTCCTTTTCTTAATTACGTACTCTTTTTTCTTTGTTTATGGCTTATTTCCTCAATCATATTGATGAGGTTTGTTCACTTATGGACATTAAATTAAATTAAAATAAAGTTTAATTTCATGTACATGGTTATGCCAAATTTCCCTAATTGTTATGTTGTATTTTTTAGAGACATTTTTTGAAGTACTTATAGAAACACACCTCAAGGGGTTGCATGATATAATATATACTTTATTTGATCCGGATTGGATCATTATATTGTTTTTCATCTATCTTAATCCTTTCAGGGTGGAAACAATTGGAGGAATCAACTTGCAAGGTCATTTTAGTGGCAGGTCCCAGTTTGGAAAATTGGGGCCTGGAACCTTCTAGGGCCATTTTGAGGCATCAAACGACATTTTTTGGGGTTAAAAATTTCCCAACATGGCTAGGACCCCGTGATGCTATTCTAGACATCAAGACCTTTCCAACAGTGCAAAAATCACGTCAATCGGAGCTCATATGCAAACATTATGCCTCTCGCAAGCTGACCTACCACGTTGACCACCATGGTACGATAGGATGCCACATCATCCCCCGTTACTCATGCATATGGAGCTAGCCATGTATGTAATTTCAAGAAGATTCAAGGAAGCGCCAAACAATCTGCTTAATTGGAACCAACAAATCAACTACCCTTCAATTTGTCTGGCCTATCAAAAGTCAAATTCGACTAATGATTATGTAGAATTAAAAAAGAAAAGAAAATGAATGCATGAGAAAGTTACTTCTAGAAGTACTTATTCATCTATCTTCTAGAAGTGTTTTTTTCATGTATAATGAAACTTATTCATCTATCTTCTAGAAGTGTTTTTTTCATATACAATGAAACAATTTATTTTATTATGATTATTTATAAAAATAAAATTTATTTTATTATAATTAATTATTTTCTAATTTTTTAAAAATGTGAATAGCTTTTAAGAATGCTACAAGCATTGTTCTTTTAAATGCCAATAGCTTTTAAGAATGCTACAAGCATTGTTAATTGTTGTATTGTAATTTTGTTTTATTAATAAAATTATAAAAAAAAAAAAATTGAAAAAAAAAATATTGTAATAAGTCATTTTAATAATTATGGTATTTTTGAAGGCTAAAGTCGAAGATTTATAAGTAAAATGAATTTTGATAGATGGAATGATGGCTTGCATTAATTAAAATTAAAAAAAAAAAATAATAATTGTTATTTGAATTTGGTAGTCTTAAAAATATTGACTTAATGAAAAATAGAGATAGTCATAGAAATTTAATTTCCACATGGAGAGACGATTAATATTGACATTAATCATGAATTTATTAAACTCAAATAATAATTAAAAAAAACAAGTGCAAACTTCTTAACACTTAAAAGTTCTCGATTTAAAATGGATGTATGAAAAAAATTATAATTAAGTTTTGTTTCTTGTTTTTACATGAGACATTGAACATCAATTTTTTTGTAATTTTTTTTTTATTTATGTTTTATAAGCTATACGTTGCTTCTCTTGGTACAATAAAAATACTTTTGCAATCTAAACATGTGGATGTTTTTATAGATATGTTATGAGTGAGAGCAATTCATTGGCTTCCTAATCTTCTTGTCTAATCTAGCTCCATAAATATATATACAACATGAACATTTGTTATGTCGCATTTAAGTTAATTAAAAAAGGTAAATAAGTTTTTAAAGTAATATTAGTTACATTAGTTAGCAAACAACTAAAATATCCATCATTTTTGTTAATATTACCTTACATTGTTAAAGAAAATGATGTAATTGTGATTTTCTAATACAAAGTATGGGATCTCCCATCTTAATAACTACTCCATTAGTCAAACATATAAAAAGAGATATATGAATCTTATTAACTTTTGTTTAAGAAAATGATGTAATTGTGATTTTCTAATACAAAGTATGGAACCTCCCATCTTAATAACTACTACATTAGTCAAACATATAAAAAAAAATATATGAATCTTATTAACTTTTAAAGGATTATTCACATTGAACCTCTTATGCATTATTCCAAGATCTCTACAATGTATTATTTATTCACTTTTTTTTTTATCTAGACTATTCAAAGCAATCACTATTCTCATCTTTCTTCACAACTTATGGTCTAGTTCAATTTTGTATTTTTATATCTTTTCTATTTTAATATTTCCCAACTCAACTCTTTCTTTAACCAAGTTTTGATGTACATACTTTCCTTTTTTAATTACGTACTCTATTTTCTTTGTGTATGGCTTCTTTCCTCAGTCATATTGATGAGGTTTGTTCACTTATGGACATTAAATTAAATTAAAATAAATCTTAATTTCATGTACATAGTTATGTAAAATTTCCCTAATTGTTATGTTGTATTATTTAGAGACATTTTTTGAAGTACTTATAGAAATACACTTCAAGGAGTTGCATGATATAATATATATTTTATTTGATTTGGATTGGATCATTATATTGTTTGTCATCTATCTTGATCCTTTTAGGGTAGAAAAAAATGGAGGAATCAACTTGCAAGGTCATTTTAGTGGTAGGTCTCAGTTTAGAAAATTGGGGTCTGGAACCTTCCGGGGCCATTTTGAGGCATCAAATGATATTTTTTGGAGTTAAACATTTCCCAACATAGCTAGGAACCCGTGATGCTATTCTAGACATCAAGACCTTTCCAACAATGCAAAAATCACGTCAATATGAGCTCGTATGCAAACATTTTGCCTCTCGCAAGCTGACCTACCATGTTGACCACCATGTTACGATAGGATGCCATGTCATCCCCCATTACTCATGCATATGGAGTTAGCCATGTATGTAATTTCAAGAAGATTCAAGGAAGTGCCAAAAAAATCTGCTTAATTGGAACCAACAAATCAACTCCCCTTCAATTTGTCTGGCCTATCAAACGTCAAATTCGACTAATGAATATGTAGAATTAAAAATAAATAAAAAATGAATGCATGAGAAAGATACTTCTAGAAGTACTTATTCATCTATCTTCTAGAAGTGATTTTTTCATGTATAATGAAACTTATTCATCTATCATCTAGAAGTGTTTTTTTCATATACAATGAAACACATTTTTTTTTATTTATTATGATTATTTATAAAAATAAAATTTATTTTATTATGATTAATTATTTTCTAATTTTTTTAAAATGTGAATAGCTTTTAAGAATGCTACATGCATTGTTTTTTTAAATGCCAATAGATTTTAAGAATGCTACAAGCATTGTTAATTGTTGTATTGTAATTTTGTTTTATTAATAAAATTATAAAAATAAATTAAATGGAAAAAAATAAAATATTGTAATAAGTCATTTTAATAATTATGGTATTTTTGAAGGTTAAAGTTGAAGGTTGATAAGTAAAATGAATTTTGATAGATGGAATGATGACTTGCATTAATTAAAATTAAAAAAAATGATAATTATTATTTGAATTTGGTAGTCTTAAAAATATTGACTTAATGGAAAATCGAGATAGTCATAGAAATGCAATTTTCACATGGAGAGAAAATTAACATTGACATCAATCATGAATTTATTAAACTCAAATAATAATTAAAAAAAAAACAAGTGCAAACTTCTTAACACTTAAAAGTTCTCGATTTAAAATGGATCTATGAAAAAAATTATACTTAATTTTTGTTTCTTGTTTTTTACATGAGACATTGAACATCAACTTTTTTGTAATTTTCTTTTATTTGTGTTGTATAAGTTATACATTGCTTCTCTTGGTACAATAAAAATACTTTTGCAATCTAAACATGTGGATATTTTTATAGATATGTTATGAGTGAGAGCAATTCATTGGCTTCCTAATCTTCTTGTCTAATCTAGCTCCATAAATATAAATACAACATGAACATTTGTTATGTCACATTTAAGTTAATTAAAAAAGGGAAATAAGTTTTTAAACTAACATTAGTTACATTAGTTAACAAACAACTAAAATATCCAACATTTTTGTTAATATTACTATACATTGTTAAAGAAAATGATGTAATTGTGATTTTCTAATACAAAGTATGGGATCTCTCTTCTTAATAACTACTCCGTTAGGCAAACATATAAAAAGAGATATATGAATCTTATTAACGTTTGTTAAAGAAAACGATGTAATTGTGATTTCCTAATACAAAGTATGGGACCTCCCATCTTAATAACTACTCCACTAGTCAAACATATAAAAATAAATATATGAATCTTATTAAGATTTGGGGAAGCGCCAAAAAATCTACTTAATTGGAATTGTTATCGCACAGTTTGTAGTTTAGGTCAAAGGCTAAAGGATAGAGGCCAAACTGGCGTAATAGGAACCTTCCCCACCCAATGTCACCTCAATGGGGAGGTTCTTTCTATTTAGGGAGGTTAACCCAGGGGAGACGTCCCCGGTAACTCGGGGTTTTGAAGAGGCTAAGGTATAAAGTCAAGGTCAATGTTTCCCCCTCACAGGTTACCACCAAGATCAGAAAGTCTGGCTAATCAGCCAATAAAGAAGTGTATGCCCAAAGAGAACAGTTGCCCGGAACAAGACAACAATAAAGAATATATGCATGCTATAATCCAGTGGGTTAGTACTTCATATGACTATCTGATATAAATAAATAAGCAATGTAAAACAATAGATATCAATGAGGTCAACGTTTTGTTAATCAACTATGGAAAAAACAACAATTCATTAATAACTATCGAGATGATAAAGCCAACAATGTATCTAACCAATACTTAACTCAATAAATGCTTTAAATCATCATTCCATTGCTTATCATCAAAATTTGTTGCGTTAAGATGGATTACTCTAGTGTGACGTCAGCCTACTTAGGGTTAGTCAATTAGTTAGGGTTTCAAAATTTAAAGTTTTGAGAGTTGTGTTGAGCAATTCCACTTCAACATTGTGTGTCTAAGATCAGTGCCTAAGGGTAGATGGAGTCAAACAAGAAGAGGGCACAAGGTTTTGAAAGGATAAAGACTAAAGACAAGAGGGAAGGGTTCTAGAGTGTTGTAATGGCAGGGCCCTAGAATCAAAACCCTAGGGGAAAGAGGCTCACTCCGATGTTGCTTAAGCAAGGCCGTGTGCTCTTTCCAACTTCTTTAGGTCAACTTGGCAAAACAGCTAGCATAAATAATAAATCTAACTAGAGTATGATGTGAGAGAAAGTGTTGCAATGGCAAGACTTTCAAATCCTAGAAGATGGCGGCCCTAGGTGTAGATAACCTAGGCCTAGGACATCACCCCCTTTTAAACCTTTAAAAATAAAAGCTAGCCTAAGGGAAGAAGCAAGAGGAGTGTAGCAAAGGCTAGGCTCAATCTCTCTTCTTCAATGGTTGAAAAATTTCTCTCTAAGGGGACATGAAACAAGGACCTACTTGTGTGCTTGTTACCTAGGGTTTTAAAATCAACAATTTTATAAGTAAATGCAAGAATGTAAACCTACAACCATTCAATTAAGAAGTTTTGCAAGAAAAACACTTACATATCATGAATAAAAGCATGTGCAAAACCTAGTTGTAAACCTTCCTTGAAGAGAAATGCCAAAAGATGCCAAAAAATCCTTCCATCAACAAGTGCGCCTCACTTAGAAGACAAATTTACCCTAGTAGGGCACAAAAATCAAACCTCACAAGTGTGAGTTGTTGATGTTATGTTCAAATGAGGGAAAACCATCCTTAATATATAGTGTATCATGACCTATAATTAATTTTAGGTCATTAAAAATAGTCGACAAGGCTACAAACCAGAAATCATATTGTTTTACATTAAATTGTTTACTAAAAACCCTAAATGAGCAAAAAATGAGACGTCAAGCCCCTCTGAGGGAGACGTTGGCCCTTTTTAGGGAAAAATGCAATACAAGATGACAAACGTTGGCCCTCTTTGGGCCTCCAAACTCTTCCACATGTGCCAAACTACCCTGTCAAACTGTCATGCACTGGACGTGACGTCAAGGGCTCTTAGATGATGTCCTGGACTATCAAAGGGACAGGTTCCACCTGTAGTGGGTCAACCCCCCTGGGCTGGGCTCAGCCAAAGCGTCCTGGATGAAAACATCCTCCTTCTTCTCATGTGCCAAGGCTTGACCAATCATTGTCCTGTCTCTGCCCTTGATGGGGTCCCAACAACCATCTGATGGCCTTTTCAGCCCCATGGAGGTCCGAACTAATCATCTCCCCATGTGTACCGGTCCACTTGGTACCTGTCCATCGGGCATGGTCCTACACATCAAAAACGTCGCCCTCCATGGGCTCATTAGTCACAAGGATCATAGAAATGTAAATCATGTTTCATAATTAATGTTATCAAACACATGTATAAAAATCCTGATATATCATCCAATAGCTCAAAAATATTACAAAGGCCTACAATATAATGATGAAGAAAAGGACAAAACACCCTGTTGGGCTAGCATCTATAAGAAAAGGAAAGTCTCCAAGGGGTATCATCCAATCCATGTAAATCAATGTGATGTGGTCAATGGATGTCTAGGATTAGGATAGAGTGAGAGTTAGGGCTGCATGGTCTTACCTATGGGTGCCTTTGTAGAAGGTGAGCTGTACCTGTCATGGATGCAAGTTTTTTTTTTAATCCCTTTTGCCTTTTATTCTTATCTTATTTTGTTATTTTCATTCTTTTTATCCAAGGACTAATCGGAGGACACTGCCTTGGCGTGGTGACCAGAGCTGACAGTGTTACCCACAAGTACCTTCACAGAAATGATAATGTTGGCTCGTGATGAGACACCCTCTCCCTTGGCCATGCAACCAAAGGTCACTGCCCTGGCATGGTAACCAGATGATGGCAATGTCATACTGCTAAGCACCCATGAACATAATAAGCTGGATCGTGATGAGACCCCCTATCCTCGTGATTAGGTCTTGTTTGTTTATTTTTCTTGGGTCCCTCTTGTTTCTTGCTGAGAGGCCTTTTATTGCCTTCTCGGGGAACCCTGGGCGAAGCATCTCTAGGTTCTATTCTTATTGGATTTTATCTTTTTACCAACTACTTTTACCTTCTGGGCCTTTAGCCCCTTCTTCTCATGAGATAATGGTGCAATCCCACAGACAGATCATCCTAATGTCTAGACTAGGGGAATGGGGCAGATGAGCAGGAGATAAGATGAAAAGTGATAATATGATGTGAGCAGACGATGGCTATTCATAAATCCCCCCAGTGGCAAGCCAAAAGCTATGGGTACAAGCTTGCTAGGGCACCCTGTCAATCCCCCCAATCATGGTCAGGTGGGTCAATGTAAGATCCAAGCAGTTGTCAGAAATAAAAGGACCAAGATGCATATATCTAAAGGTTATAATGATAAAAAATGACACATACCATGGTACCTTGACCAATTACATCATGAAGCAAGAGCCTTCTCCGATACAGGACCAGACCGATGGTGATGGATGCTACTGCTACTGACAAGACAAGTCTGATAAAAGAGAAGAAAGAGGGGCCCTCCAGGGCCATGCTTAGGTCAATCCTGCTATCGGTAATCCATGTATAGGACCTGTGGGCCTCGAGACATGATCTCCTAGTTATCCCTAGAAATTGGGGATAACATCTGGCTCCAACTCGGGGACATGTGCTCACCATAGAGCGCATGAGAACCTCAACATCTCTGGCATAACCTGCAGACAAGGCTACAAACCAGAAATCATATTGTTTTACATTAAATTGTTTACTAAAAACCCTAAATGAGAAATAAATGAGACGTCAAGCCCCTCTGAGGGAGACGTTGGCCCTTTTTAGGGAAAAATGCAACAGAAGATGACAAATGTTGGCCCTCTTTGGGCCTCCAAACTCTACCACACGTGCTAAACTGCCCTGTCAAACTGCTATGCACTGGAGGTGACTTCAAGGGCTCCTAGATGATGTCCCAGGCCAACAAGGTGACACGTTCCACCTGCAGTGGGTCAACCCCCCTGGGTTGGGCTCAGCCAAAGCATCCTGGAAGAAAACGTTCTCCTTCTTCTCATGTGCCAAGGCTCTACCAATCACTGTCCTGTCTCTGCCCCTGATGGGGTCCCAACAACCATCTGATGGGCTCTTCAGCCCCATGGAGTTCCGAACCAATCATTTCCCCATGTGTACCGGTCCACTTGGTACCTGTCCGTCAGGCATGGTCCTGCACATCAAAAACTTTGCCCTCCATGGGCTCATTAGTCACAAAGATTATAGCAATGTAAATCATGTTTCATCATTAATGTTATCAAACACATGCATAAAAACCCTGATATATCATCCAATAGCTCAAAAATATTACAATGGCCTACAATACAAAGCTGAAGAAAAGGACAAAACACCATGTTGGGCTAGCATCCATAAGAAAAGGAAAGTCTCCAAGGGGTATCATCCAAGCCATCTAAATCATTGTGATATGGTCAAGGGATGTCTAGGATTAGGGTAGAGTGAGAGTTAGGGATGCATGGTCTTACCTGTGGGTGCCTTTGTAGAAGGCGAGTTGTACCTGTCATGGATGCAAGTTTTTTTTTTTTAAGCCCTTTTTCCTTTTATTCTTATCTTATTTTTTTCATTTCATTCTTTTTATACAAGGACTAATCGGAGGATACTACCTTGGCGTTGTAACTAGAGCTGACAATGTTACCCACAAGTACCTTCACAGAAATGATAAGGCTGGCTTGTGATGAGACCCCCTCTCCCTTGGCCATGCAACCAAAGGTCATTGCCCTGGCTTGGTAACCAGATGATGTCAATGTCATACTGTTAAGAACCCATGAACATAATAGGTTGGCTTATGATGAGACCCCCTATCCTCGTGATTAGGTCTTGTTTGTTTATTTTTCTTGGGTCCCTCTTGTGTCTTGCGGAGAGGCATTTTATTGCCTTCTCGGGGATCCTTGGGCAAAGCATCTCTAGGTTCTATTCTTATTGGATTTTATCTTTTTACTAGCTGATTTTACCTTTTGGGCCTTTAGCCCCTTCTTCCAACGAGATAATGGTGCAACCCCACAAACAGATCATCCTAATGTCTAGACTAGGGGAATGGGGCATATGAGTAGGAGATAAGATGAAAAGTGATAATATGATGGGAGCAGACGATGGCTCTTCATAAATCCCCCTGGTGGAAATCCAAAACCTATGGGTACAAGCTTGCTAGGGCACCCTGTCTATCCCCCCAACCATGGTCAATTGGGTCAATGTAATATCCAAGCAGTTGTCAGAAATAAAAGGAGCAACATGCATATATCTAAAGGTTATAATGATAAAAAATGACACATACCATGATACCTGGACCAATTACCTCATGAAGCAAGAGCCTTCTCCGATACAGGACCAGACCGATGGTGATGGATGTTGTTGCTGCTGACAAGACAAGTCTGATGAAAGAGAAGAAAGAGGGGCCCTCCAGGGCCATGCTCAGGTCAATCCTGCTCTCAGTACTCCATGTCTAGCACCCGTGGGCCTCGAGGCATGATCTCCTAGTTATCCCTAGAAATCAGTGATAACATCTGGCTCCAACTCGGGGACATGTTATCATCATAGAGCGCATGATAACCTCAACATCTCTTGCATAACCTTCAGACCTGCTCACACTCAAAAAGGGCGTCAATAACAAAAGTGGGGTGTTGCTTCCACCTCGCAATATATATATATGTATATGACTGAAATAAAACAATCAATGCAAGTGAGGAAGAAAACTAACATGAAATGAAAATGGTATAATACATGAAAAATGCCTACCTACCTATACATACCTGTGGAATCAGGTCCCACCACCTTGGTGGGGTTTGAGGAGGTGCCCGCTGATAGGCAATGGGCTCCTTCTCCCTTCCAAAGTGGACAAGTAGTATGAGTTATCAATGGATTCCATTCCCACTTTGAAAGGTCTGAGCCATGACTGTGTGCTTCCCTTTACATTAGTTGGCTCTCCTTTCTAAGTATCCCACATCCATACAATATCTCCCTCCTTATATTTCCTGACTTTGCATTTGGTCGTTCCTTGAACAACCCTGGTATATTGCACTAAGGGAGGTGGGTAGGCTTCTGTTGTAAAGAATTTTTCCTGAGACGGGTGGATTTGTACATCATCCTCATTCTTTTTTAATATGTTCACCATACCAACTTCTTTATTCTTGAATTCATCTAGGAGCTGTTGGTATTCTTCTTTCTTGGGCCATTCGATCTGATCAAATTGTTCTTCTGTTGCAAAGGGCATGTCTTCTGGAGAATATTTTTGAAGAATTTGTATCATATCGTTCTGCGTTTTATCATTCTGAACAATGTCTCGTACATGGTCCCCAGTTATCGGTACATTGAGAAGATGTCCCATTGTTCCATCTTTCAAAGGTAATCATAAAAAGGTGAGGTCCATCTCTAGGGAACCACCTATCATTGCGCCAAACTTCCTAGATAACAACATTCCCCATACATCTGGGACATCAACGACTATTATGTCAATGTGGACTGTTTTCTTGGGGTATTCTTTCAAGTGTACTTCAACATTCTCAACTACCCCATGTGTGGGTATTTCTTTAGACTCGAAACCACACACATTCTTGTAAGGCCTAGTGACCTTCAAGCCCATTTGCTGCATGACTTTAAGAGACATCATATTAGCACCAGCACGTGTATCTAGCATGCAATTGTTAAGATATTTGTTGTTCATTGTTAAAGTCATGAAAAAGGGCGGGTTTTCACCATACTGGACCTTGAAATGATTAGCTTGCAACATAATATGGGGGTCCATAGGTTCACCTGATCCTGAAATGAAAGTATCAAAGCGTTTCTTGATACAAGGGATCTTGATTGCTTCTCTTAGGGGAACATTGACATGCATATTTGATAACGCCCCTTCAAAATCAAAGTTAAGGTCAACCTTACCAGTCTTGGATGTCTTAGGAAGAAGAAACTCAAGAGGCGGGGGTTTCGGATGATCGGTGGTAGGTTGTTTTGGGTTCTTCCTTCTATATACCTAAACTTCTTGTTTCTTTAATTTTTCTCGTAATTCTTGGTCCAGGTTGTTTATTACCACCATCCTTGTTTCTCTGGTTGCTTCCTTCACAGCTTGTTGATGTTCTATATCTGTGATATTAATCTATGGAAAGCCCATGAAGCAGTCCATATTGTTGACTTGCTGCTGGCCAGCGTTATAAGGGCATTCATGCTCCCAATGTGCTTCACTACACTCCAAGCACCAAGGGTTTTCATCAACAACGTTTGTAGGGGCCAAGGTGTTCGGAACTTCATGCTCATTCTTTGGTTTTTAAAATTGGTTCCCCTTCTGGAACTACCCTTTGAATGGAGGCCTGGGCGCTTGGGTCTGAGATTTTTCAAGTCTGACAATTTTTTTCATCATTTCTTCTTGATTTTTTATGATGCCATCCATGGATTCTTGTAATTTGTTGATGCTAGTGCAAAGATCTGAAGTAGGCTCAACAGTGTGTACTATTTTCTGCTTGGTGTCTATTCTCCCCCTTGGGTTAGCAAAGGGCTCAATCTTAGATGAAAGGAGGTTCCCTTCTATCTTGGTGGTGAGCTCTTGGGCTTCCTGAATTGATTGGGGGTTCTTGTCTCTGAGACGATACCCTAATTGGCCACTGAAAGATTGGGTGTAAATGTGGACTAGGTACTCATCTTTTAGATGATGTCTTGTGGGAATTCTTTGTAGCAAAGCTTCAAATCTGGTGTGGAATTCCCGGATAGACTCATTTTCATATTTGGCAAGGCTATTCAGTCTTGTGAGAAGCATGTTGGGGTCTTCTTTGACACTCCATCTTTTGAGAAAGGCTTCTTCAAGTATACCCATGGTTTTGATGCTTCCATCAGGAAGACTCGGGTACCAGCGCCTTGAAGCATCATAAAGGGTAGCAGAGAACAACTTCATGACCAAATCTTCAGCATCGTCACTAATGGGGTGAAGCTGGAAGAAAGCCCAAAAGTTGCTCATGTGTTCTTCGGCACTAATTGCATCAGTACCGGTAAATTTAGGCAACCACTTTTCATACTTGGGTGGCATCTGCCTAGGGTAACCAGGTATAGCTGTCATGTCTAGTGGCCTGAAAAGATTGGATGACCATTGTCTTTGATTGACTGTTGGGTTTATAGTGCCAATCTGAGAGCTAGACATGATTGTTAGAGGAAGCATTTTCCCAAAAAGTGATTTGACAACAGGAGAATTCAAGGGAGGCTTCCTTCTAAAGGACAAAGGAGGATTATTGTACCTCTTTTTAGTTTGTGGAGTCCCCAGATAGTTTTCTTGAAACTACAAAAGAAACAGGGAAAAACACCCTTAGTGGAGTCGCTAGGGAAGATTGTAAGAAAAGGAATATGAGGCAAGGCTTACCGAAAAAGGTTTTTCGTTGAGGAAGATTGAATCAGTGTTCCCCGGCAATGGCGCCAAAATGTTATCACATAGTTTGTAGTTTAGGTCAAAGGCTAAAGGATAGAGGCCAAACTGGCGTAACAGGAAACTTCCACACCCACTGTCACCTCAATGGGGAGGTTCTTTCTATTTAGGGAGGTTAACCCAGGGGAGACGTCCCCGGTAACCTGGGGTTTTGAAGAAGCTAAGGTATAAAGTCAAGGTCAAAGTTTTACCCTCACAGGTTACCACCAAGATCAGAAAGTCCGGCTAATCAGCCAATAAAGAAGTGTATGCCCAAAGACAACACCTGCCTAGAACAAGAAAACAATAAAGAATATATGTAGGCTATAATTCAGTGGGTTAGTACTTCATATGACTATCTGATATCAATAAATAAGCAATGTAAAACAATAGATATCAATGAGGTCAACGTTTTGTTAATCAGCTATGGAAAAAGCATCAATTCATTAATAACTATCGAGATGATAAAGCCAACAATGTATCTAACCAATACTTAACTCAATAAATGCTTTAAATCATCATTCAATTGCTTATCATCAAAATTTGCTGCGTCAAGATGGATTACTCTAGTGTGACGTCAGCCTAGTTAGGGTTATTCAATTAGTTAGGGTTTCAAAATTTAAAGTTTTGAGAGTTGTGTTGAGCACTTTCACTTCAACGTTGTGTGTCTAAGATCAGTGCCTAAGGGTAGATGGAGTCAAACAAGAAGAGGACACAAGGTTTTGAAAGGATAAAGACTAAAGACAAGAGGGAAGGGTACTAGAGTGTTGCAATGGCAGGGCCCTAGAATAAAACCCCTACGGGAAAGAGGCTCACTACGGTGTTGCTTAAGCAAGGCCTCGTTCTCTTTCCTCCATATTTAGGTCAACTTGGAAAAATGGCTAGCATAAATAATAAATATAACTAGAGGATGAGGTGAGAGAAAGTGTTGCAATGGCAAGGCTTTCAAACCCTATAAGATGGTAGCCCTAGGTGTAGATAACCCAGGCCTAGGATGTCACCCCCTTTTCAACTTTTAAAAATCAAAGCTAGCTTAAGGGAAGAAGCAAGAGGAGTGTAGCAAAGGCTAGGCTCAATCTCTCTTCTTCAATGGCTGAAAAATTTCTCTCTAAGGG
>JASDQU010881856.1:27583-41438 GCA_032191745.1 Picea mariana
CTTCTAATTCTTCCCTTGCATAAAGGTTTGTAGCTTGTCCCAAAGCTCTTTTGCTAATGCACATGATCCCACCTTGGATTTCACTGAATCTGTCAATCCATCCAGGATGGTATCTGTTGTGAATTTGTTGTTCCTTCTTGCTTCCTCTTGAGCTGCAGTATTTGGTTTATTCAAAGCCTTGTATCTTGAAGAAAATGAGAACCAAACATTTTCCCCAAGATCTTTCAAGTAAGTTTCCATTCTATTAATACATTATTCAAAATTTCTTCCATCAAATGGTGGAATCCAATTTGGAATGTTGTCTTCCATTTCTGCTTAGGATCTTCCTTCCAATGGTTAAACTGTACTAAAGGTAACCAGTTCTGATACCAATTGTTGATACTGAGAGGGAGGTGAATCAGTATCAAGTACAATTTTAAAAAAAATTCAACTTATACTTCAACCATATTATATATTCAATTATATATAATGAACAATGAACAATAGTAGAAGAGTTACACCAATACACCACAATACACCATGCACAATATATGAGAAATAATCAATAGTTATTTTTCAAGGGAAGTAATGACCCCCAAGGGAAGCTACAGCTTCCAAATATAAAGGGAGGGATAAAAATCGAAAAGGAAGATACAGTCCTCCAATATTAAGAAAGGTTTTACCTCTCCATCCTTGCCCCTTCCTTCCACCCAAGAATATATGAGAGATAATAAAACTTTACATTAAATTATAACCATGAACCAACCATCACATAGAACCTGACAATGCTTCCTGAGACTTCTTCAACTTCTGCAATTCTTCACTTCTTGGAATACTTTGATCCTGTAGATAATATTACTCAATGTATTCTTTGAAACTCCTCCAAGTTTTACTCCTTGAATCCTCCAAAAAAAAGGAGTTATAGAGAAAATGGTAGACCTTATTCAATTCCGGTTTATTCAGGAGAGCGAACTTGTACAAAATGTCTTGCGATCAATATTTAACATCAGATTCTAAAATTCATACATAGGAAACTTAAGCTCTTACTCTTTCCAATGCAATTGGTCTCACTTCATTTGGATTCTCTATGAAGAATTTATGCCTATTTTACCTGGAACACTTGTCTATGACTAGCTTTAGGTCTAGTCAAAAACCCTATCTTCCACAGAGTGTATCTCCAAAATTATAGTGAATTAAGAGCTAAAATGTTTGCCACATGTACCTAGATATGTATTCTCAATAGCTTCTGAATTTCACCATCTGAATCATTCTAGAAACAAAGTTATGGTGAAACTAGTAAGATGACTTGTACATAACATATCTTAGAACACATCATCAAGAGACTTCATCCTCCCTTGAAATATCGCCTTCTTTACTTTAGATTTCATATGAAATTCTACTTATATCTCCTTGTTCATTAAAAAAATTGTGTGTGTAAAATTATATGTATTTATACCCTTTATGTCACTTCATTTTAACATTAGGGCTGACATGTAGTTTCTGCTTCAATTTTCATTGTCATCTTCAAAAATTCATTTCTCCTCAATCGTGAGGATCCACATGACCTGCCACATACCACGGGAATCCACATGACTTATACTATCCATCCATGGGTGTTGTATCTGCATGTGTAATTTCCTTCATTTCTATCTACTTCGATCAATCGTGGGGTTCAAAATCCAATGGATGGGGTTGACATCAATCACTACAACAAATGACTAAGGTTGACATCAATGACAACAACCAATCTTCCAACAAAATGCATAATACTTGATTCATTATTTAACATAAATACACATAAAAAATGAGAAAATGTATCTTAGCAAATATGAAACCTTCTATAGAGGATAGACATTCCACCCAACCATAGACGTTTTGTTCCATTTATCAATAGAAATTCACCCTCGACCTAGGGCTTTGAATTCATAAGAGATGGTGGTTCCCAAGGATAGCTATTGTCCCCCTCTCAATATTTAATTCCCATATCCATTCCAATTCACTAACTCTCTTTTCCCTCAACCCTCACAACCCAAGGAATGGGATTCCCTTCTCTGCCACAAAGTCCTTTAGGCTATCCCACTTTCCTCTAGGGCTCCAACATAAGTTGGATAGGAAATATCTCTACTGGGAGCTCTAGGAATATACAACTGCAACATGAATTTTCTAAACAATAAACAACTTTCTCTATTGATAATTTATTTAATATAAAACTACTCATGGGCCTATAATGTCTTTCTCCATGAACTTACAGCTCCAACCAGCTATTACACATGCCCAATATGGTTGCCTTCAAGCTTCAACACTCACTCATTACTTGTTGCTCCCAAAATTTCCTATACAAAACTCATCTTTCCCCATACGAATTTCCTTCTTCTCCCATGATTTATTGACTCGCACACTTCCCAAAAATGATTGTACTCATGCCCATGCTTTCAATAACTATGTGAGATTACTTCACACACCCACCCTCTTACTTGCATTCATTGATTGGATCAGGGAACACTCAAAATGAAATAGAAGGTTCATAGTAAGGATAATTTAGAAACATGGTTTGTGTTTAATAGACATGGGTAGTTCCCCCCTCTTGGAATCCTTTCCCCCTCTTGTGGAAACTAAGCCCCCAAGTCTCTGTCCATAGATTCCATCTATAGCTAGCAATATATATTTTATTTATTATAGACAAAGTTTACATATTACATCGCTTGGCCCATGACCATACATCGTATGTACAATATACATTGTTATTTTAGGGATTAAAAATAGGGATTTTACATTCCCCTCCCCCTACAATTTGAAATTTCCTCAGTGCACATCAGTATACAATCATACACATTGGCATACATAAATTTTTACATCAAAATACTTGATAATTATGCAACTTAATGTCTCATGCAACAATTCCAAAGAACAACTCTCATTCCCCTCGACTTGTAAAACCCAAGGAATGTGATCTGGAATTGGTTGGACATGAATACTTATATTTGTGGCTATAGGAACTCCAACTGCCAAAATGGAGTCTTCATATACTTATGTAAAAATGTACATTCAATGTTTTTCAAAATTTGCAAAATATTTCAGGCATGCCTCTCGCATGGCACCTCGTGTTCCCATGTGGCATCTTTAGGACTATAGTAGGTCCATTGGACATTTAACCAAATGATGGCTTTTTTCCTGATCACTTTGAATTTATGGTCCAAGATGCACATTGGCTCCACTCGAAATTCAATTTCATGTTCCACCTGGATCACTATCCAATCAATCACATGGTTAGGATAAGGTACATACTTATTTAATAAAGACAAATGGAACATGTTATTAGTTCCCATGGATGCAAGTAATGCAAGAATGTATGAAACTAGTCCTATCCATTCTAATACTTAAAGCGACCCACAATATCTTGCTACCAAAGTTGGGAAACTCCCCAATTTCAATGAGCTCCCCCTAATTTTAACTTTCAAAAACACATGCTCTCCCACTTTGAATTCTATCTGTATTCTTATTTTATCGACATATCTCTTCTACCTATCTCATGCAAATTTTAAATTCTAATTGATCTTTACCATTTTCTCTTCCATTTCTCTCAAAAAATCTATCCCAATAACGACTCTATCTATTGGGTTATCCCAAATTACCGGAGTGTTGCATTTTATGCCATACAAGTCTTCAAATGTGCTCATATTTAATGATTCATGTTGTAGTCTATGGAATCACAGGGATGCATTCAAGAAGAGAGAACATTAGGGAAAACACTTCAAGACACACATAATCCCAAGAAATAAGGAGATAAATGTCAAAAAGGATATCCATCCTCTTTCATATTCCTTATTCAAGAGTATTTATACATTGTATGGATAGTTGGAGCGATTGCACCCACTCTAACTGATCATTCGTTAAGTTATCTTGTATATTTATCCTTTACTACATATATATTCATATATTTACTTAATATCTAATGCCTAATGTATGATGACTATTACAAGGGACTAAGAGGCCTCCCAACATCTCCCCCACACTCAAATGCTTGTTTGTCCTAAGCAAGTGTGCAGATAATTAATGACTTGTTAGTTGTTAGCCTTTGTCTTCAATTTGGTAAGTGTATGTGCATTCAGTGAGTCTCTAGTGCCCAGCTACCCCTCCCAAAAAGGTCCTCTTGACTCTCTCTACACCATTGTGACTTTGGAGTGGTTCTCAGCTTGACCTGTGCTCATATTTCCCATACACACACCCTATGGTGGAACACCATGCTTCGACCAACTTACCATTTATCTTCTTTCTGGCTTCCAAGGTAACAATCCAAAAATTATTCTGCCACTTTTATACCAAGGGGCTCAATCAGTTCAAAAATTCTTTTGTCATCATGTTTTCTTTGAAGCTCTTATGTGTGTATCTATTCTCTATTGTCTCTTTCTTGACTACCTTTAACCATTGCCAACATGCTCATCATTAATGATCTTTGAAGTGCTCAAACCCGCCGCTATATGCTCACTACTCTACTTCTCATCAATCTTGTTTTTCTGTTGGTATGGATATGTTTCTTTTTGAGTCATCATCTTATATTACATGAAGGAGGACTCCTTATGACTCAAATAAATAAATAAATAACACTTTTGTTGGTACCATACTTTTATGAATTATGTCAACTGGGTATTGATTGATGTTGGCGAGAACCCGGTCTTATCGACGAGAAACCAACTTACATTACAATAGGTGGAGAGGATCTTCTTCCTTTAAAGATGCATGCTTAATCCCCTCGTTTATTTTGAATATTAACTAACACTCTGGACAATATTTTTTTTTACTAATAAGATTACTATCCTTCATATAATCATTTCTTTCATATTTTACTCCTTATACATTTTACAATCTATCTTTTTACATAAAATAGATTACTTTATGATATAAACTCCATACACTCTAGCCACCATCCTTTATAAAGACTCTCACACTTTTTCATAATTTCATTTGGCACCTTTAAATTCTATTATGACATTGGCACTTAACTTTTCAACAATGTAAAAGTTACTTTTTCAACAAACTCCTCAATCTTGTAAAGTTTCAAAAACAATATATTTATTCACTTCCCTTCATTGTAGGGAATATTTCTCATATTGTTTTGATTTTGAATACCCATTTCATGCATGCACCTAAATTCATTCCCAAGTATTATATTTTTGGAAACTCAACCAATTGTATGCTTAAGGAATAAATCAACACGTTTCATGAACAAAATGGTCCAATATTTGTAGTTGCCACGTAGTTTCCTTCTTACAATTTCTCTCAAAATTATAAATAACCAACATATCTTTGTCGCCCATATTTAATTTATGCAACCCATATTTAATGTAAAAACAAAAATCAACAACCATACCAAAACCAATATTTTACTCGTAGATTGCAGGCACGTCCAATACATCATGCAATTATTCTCTTGAATATCAACTGTACACTCTTTGAAGAAACCAACATGTTAGGCAACAATGTTTTTTTTTTCTTTTTTTTCTCTCTTTGCCTTTTACACCAAGATTCTTCTCAATTATTTTATTTGCGGGCTTCTTTGTTTCAACGTAAAAAAATTCTTTCACATGTCATCAATGATTTTTTTATTTTAGAAGAGATCAAAATTGATGAACAACAAATCAATGTATGTAGTCGTCCTCTCATGATAAACGTACTATGCCATATTTTTAATCTTCATTTTCTTTCCACGAGAATACTCAACAACAAATCAAGGGCACAAAAAACATCAACTCGTGATCCTCTTAAACCCAAGCTTGTAGATTTCTTTCTTTATATTCTTGATTTTGTTTTTCATATTTTTCATCAGGAGGGTGGAGTTTACGAGCATCAACAATAGAAAAAAAAATCATGCAACATCACCAGGAATAGTAAAATCATTAGGAGCAATAAAAAACTTATTTCACATAGTCATCAAGCTTTATAAACAAATTTTCTCGAGCTCGCTCTCACCCACCAGGAAGAAGGCTGATCTAAGTTCCTCTTCAACACAAGATTCTTTATTTCCACGATCATATCAAACAATTCCATGAGCATCTCGAGAAAATATTCCATCCAAGATCAAATTTTCTATATTTTCTAAGTTCAAGTCACATGAAAATGGAACCAAAATGTTGTATTCTATGGAATCACAGGGATGCATTCAAAAAGAGAACAAATTAGGGAAAACACATTAAGACACACATAATCCCAAGATATAAGGAGATAAATGTGGGGAAGGATATCCATGGGCGACTTTTATATTCCTTCTTCAAGAGTATTTATATATTGTATGGATGGTTGGAGTGGTTGCACCAACTCCAACTAATCATTTGTTAAGTTCTCTTGTATATTTATCCTTTACTACATATATATTCATATATTTACTTAATATCTTTCTTTTTTTTTTAACAGAAACCAGAGAAAATTTATATTAAAAGATTGCGAATAATCGTAAGAGAAGTACAAAAAGTATTTTGTAGGACCTATAATCACAAAATTTGCCTCCCTGTAGGATCCCAGTAGATAGGTGGTGAGAAGAGGTGATACTTTCTAAACTTCTAAAGCCAACCAAATCTTTTACAGTGAAAATCTTACAATAAGAGCCTAACAAAACAACTATTAAACATAGCATACACTTATACATTGTACTCATCCGGTGCTGGAGGTTCTTCTTCTGCTGGTTGCCTCAGATTGAGGTCTAGTATTTGAGGTTGAGGTCCAGGAGAAGAGTCTTCAATGAAGATGTCTACAGAAGGTGATGGGGAAGCCGAAGGTGAAATAGGTTCGGCCCCGAACTGAAGATTTTCTAGTTGTTGCCTTAGTTCCTCGCATTCGTCCCTTGTTCGTTGGTGCTCTTCGTGTTGCTAGATGGTAATCTTTATTATTGTTAGGACTTGATTTGACAGGTCTCTGAGGTTGATTTGTAGATTTTACATCATATTTGCCAGTTCATTATGTTCTTCCACTAAGATGGTGCAATGACTTCTTGTGCCCCTTCTCATTTTTCTGAGATTTCTTTCACTGCCTATATGAATGGTGCAAGAGCCAATATCTGCACTCGGAGAAGGGATAGAGCTCCCACTCTTCTTCATAATATGAAATAAGCCCAATTGATGCACCATGATTCTTTTGATATGATCCATCATCTGTGCGAGATTCCGAGGATGATTTCGATTAATCATCTTTGAATGTTCACACGAACTGATATCATACACTCTACTAATTATGGTACTTCTTACATTGCCCAAATTAAATGGATAGTACTCCCATGTAGTCATGACGAGCGAATTTATCACCCTCTAGTTCTTGTTCCAACAATCTTATGGATCCGGAAGAGTGTCAAAGTGACTTCCCAAGCCGGGGGAAATGAAGGGTATGGAAGGAGTGGCACACATTGAGGTGAAAGAGGGAACATCATGATGACGAGAGGTGAGGTGTAGAAGCAAGAGGGACTAGATCTAAGTGCTGAGGGGTGGATTTAGAATAAGAGAGGTGTCGAGATGTGAGGGGTTCATGATGGTGATCGAATTCAAAGTCCAAGTGTCAGTCTGAGCAAATAGGTGAGCTAGCCGCCAGTTGGCTAGTGACTGCAGGTAGGGCGACAGGATCATGGAATGCGGCTTAGTTTTGAGAGACCATTGACAACCAACAAACCCAGATCCAGAATGGTTTCCATATTCGCTTGAGTATCAACAATTTGATTATTGTGTCTAAGTACATGAAAAAAGGAAACATTACATAAGTGTTTCTTAATTGTAGATATTCGATGAGACATGGAATTTAAATGGATATTCAAAGGGTGAGATCCTTTGCGGGCATGATTTATGATTATCTTAGAGCCACCAATGATAGAAAGGGAGTGTATGTTCATATCTTTGGTGAGGAGAAGGCCTTGATACAGAGCGTAAGCTTCGGCTTGATTATTGGATGCAATTCCAAGGCTCCAGTGGAAGGTGATTTTTTTATTTCCTCTTGGAAAAATGATTACTCCTCCTGCTCCTGCCACCCAGTTTACTTAATATCTAATGTATAATGTATGATGACTATTACAAGGGCCTAAGAGACCTCCCAACAATTCCTGATACCCATTGTTGTAAGCAAATTCAACTAAATGGAGATAGTTCTCTCACCTAGAAGGCTTGTCCATTACATACATTCTTGATCTATAAACTATTGTGGATATTCCACTGGACAGTTTGTCACAACAGATATAATAAAATACTAAAATATTTACTATGATGGTTAATTTCCTTTAGATCTCATATTCTTTGATTATTGGTTTTCTACTTAAATTGTATGTAATAGCTAAAATGAAAAAAAAATAGGACACAAATAAATACTCACACCCATCCATAGATAAACATAATATATAACCTAGGAAACCCAATATGGGTGAAAACCCAACTAGAAGGTGAGGCCACTCTGATCTCTTTTCCTCAAGGGAAAGCACAAAGAAAGAGGCACTCTCTATGGAGTTTTCATTGAAATTTTTGCATGTATGGTTGGTAAAACATATCTCATCCTCGAGTATGATCTCAAAATAATACTCCTAAGTGCTCTACTCAAGTATGGAACAAATACAATTCTAAAGAACAGAACCCCTTCTCCTCCTAGCAACTCGGTTTTTAACATCACCCAATAGCTATCTAGGTGTAGGGATTTTAATTCGTCAACCCTCAATTGTGATAAGGTTTTGGACCTTCTAGAACATTTTTGAAATTCATTACATGGCTAGCCCCATATGCATGAGTAATGGTGGCTTATGTGGCATCCATTCATACCATGGTAGTCAACATAGTAGGTCAACTTGTGGTAGGCATAGCTTTTTCATGCGAGCTCCGATTGGCATGATTTTTGAACCATTGGAAAGGTATCAATGTGTTATGAAGCCCAATTTTCCCAAATGGTACTTTCCATTAAAATGACCCTACAAGATGATTCCTTCAATTTTTTCTACTCTGAAATTACAATATAAATGACAAATAATATAATGATCCAATCCAAGGAAATACTGTGAGTGCATATAGATCAATAAATTTATATTGAGATAAAAAAATGCTCTATGTTTATGGTTTCAGCATCAAAACTAGTTGCTCTCTCTCCTATTTCCACGACCATAGAAACCAAGGAAGGGGGGCTATCAGCCCCCTCCTATAGTTCTGTCACTGCCAAGGAGCACAACTCCAACCACTCCAAATGACCGACCTTAGAACTCCCAGATGGCATGCAACAGATAATGTGGGAGGAAGAAATGTTGAAGGAGAAGCTGATGGAAATCGACCCAGACTCCAGTCACCCAAAAAAACTCACACTTGGGAACCTGGAAAATGTATCCTGCAAGCCCCAATCGCTCCAAAATATATCATCATCTCTCCAAGAATAGAGGATCAGAAACAATACATGAGGGATTTCACCCTGATAGGGAAATTCCTGGGGTTGTGGCCCTTAGAAAAGGACCTCATCAAATGGATTTAGCACTATTGGAATCCCAAGGGTCACTATGACCTCCAACTTGGATCAAAAGGCTTATTCACAATCATCTTGCGCAACCTGGAGGACAAAAACCGAATCTTTGAAGGAGGGTCATACTTCTACAACTTGACAATCCTTTTTCTCCACTTCTAGATGGAGAGATTCAACCCAGAAAATGAAGACTTCACCCACGCCCCATTTTGGCTGAGACTATATTCGCTCCCATAGGAATTTTGGCTAGAAGAGATCCTTGTAGGAATCAATAACACCATTGGCATCTACGTCAAAGCCTTAAAGGCAACACGACAATGAAGGGACACTGCTTATGCTCACATTTGTGTCTATTTGGACATCTCCAAACCTCTCCCTGGAGCCATTACCTTATATTACCAAGATGATGAATGGTTCCAAACCCTAGACTATGAGCACATCCCCTTTCATTGTCGCAAATTCCACGAGCATGGTCATCTCTTCCGCGAATGCCCTTTAAATAACCCCACCAAGCCTTCTCTAGAAGACCCTAACAAATCCAAGGATGGTTTCACCCAAGTCATGGGTCGACACAGACATCAAGCTAAAAAGTCACCCCCCAAGGCCCCCCAGGACCCCCAACCAATAACTCCTTTGAATCCTTTCAAACCCCCTTAGATACCCCATCCTCTTCAACCAACCCTCTAAAAACTCCTATGACCAGCCAAAATTCCACCAATCTCGACCCCCCCTGCCCCTGCTTCTTCTCAATCACCACCCATAGAGGCTTCCCTTCCTACTACAACTGGACCAAAAATGGGAGACCCAGACACAGACCTGGAGGATCAAGAGATAGCAGGTATCGATATGCTGCATCTAGAGAAATCCTATCACAAGCAACAACTGTATACCATACCAACTGATCATATGCACAAAGTACACAAAGTCTTTCCCAAAACTTCGGCAGGAGGATCATTCCAATCTAGTACGAATCTTGGAATACAAAAATGCACCTCAAAGGACCAATGCAAACCCACAAAAGATGAGAAAAAGAGAGGAAGAAAACCAAAACATCAACTTATTGAAGATGTAGGTAATTTCCTCATCAACTCAGGTCAAATACATTTGACCTCAGATAGTTTCCCTCCCCTCCAAACCCCACCGCCCTCATGAATATGCTATCTTGGAATATAAGGGGCCTTAGCGCAAAAAACAAACAAGGTTTTCTTAGAGAAAGAATCAAGAAGGAACAACCAGATATACTTCTTCTACAGGAAACAAAGTGTGCGAAAGAGGAAGCTTCTTCTACTCTTCAAAAATGTTGGAAGCAATCCCATCATGTGAAAGTCGATGCCAGGGGGGTAGCTGGTGGCCTAGCGATGCTTTGGAATCCAACCACAGTTTTGTTGGATGAATTTTTCACCCCGAAATGGACCATCATAGCCTCCTTCCACCTTATTGGCTCGAACAAACTAGTCTACATCACAGATGTCTATGGGCCCCTTCGACTAGGAGACAAGGAATCCTTCCTCCATGATGCAAGAGTATCGCCAATATCAAGCGACCTAGCATAGAAGAAAAAGACAGTTGGACAAGCGCCAACACAAATTTTGAAAGTTCCTTGAAGTTATTGCACGATCATAAATGAAGTCATTAAGAAAGAGTGCACTTGCATAATGTAAACGAACCTTGAGCGATTTTTCTCTCGTCCTTAGTAGGTAGAAGGCATTTAAAGTAGTTAATGCAGGTAGATAGAATTTAATTCTAGATTAGACTGTTTGAGAGCGCAAGAGGGAAACGGGATATAGACACCCTCATTGTGTATTATAACATGATTGAAAATCAAAAGGAGAGAGCAAGAGCATGCAGATAGCTGTGTAAGAACACCGATGTACATATATTTGAATTAATACAAAGATTTTGATTCAAATTCATGGTTTTGTGTTTGTTCTCTGTGTATTGATGTTGAATGATATGCTCATGAATGTTTGCTTCCTGTTATACATTTGCTTTATGTGCTGTGTATATGATTTCATGTTTTAAGTTTGAAGTCTGAAGGGAAGTAGGAATGAGTTTCAATTGTTTCTTTATCTGAACAAGGATTCCTTCAAGGAGTGCAGTCGAATTGTCCGCAAGGAGTGCATTGACAAAGGGTCCAGATAGGGTAGCTTTTGTTCTCATTCATTCAAAAGTGCAGTTAGGAACAGAAGCCGTGCAAGGAGTGCACAGGCTGAGTGAATCTTCATGGTTGCAAACCTGAGTGAACTCTTGAGAGACTACTGCTGCAGGTGTGCGTAGGGTCGAAGGAAGTTCAACACTTAGGAGTGTTTGAAGATTGCCGCAAGGAGTGCACGCAAGATTCTTTCTAAGACTCAGAGTTATAAGGAAGCTTAGGAAGGATAGGGCCTTCGAAACTATTGAAGGATAGCGCAGAGAAGTTGTGACTGGAAGTTAAAAAAAAAAGGCATTTTAAGTTTGCGTCAAAAGAGGATGAGTTCCACGGAGGAACACTTGGTCATTTGTAGAAATCGTCAAGGAGGAACAGATGATCGAAATTCTCTGAGGAGAATTCATGAATTTCCGTGAGCCGTTAGATATCGTGGAGGAGCAGGGGAGATACTGTGAGTATTCCCAAAAGGTTCAAATCTTAGGAGAGGTAGGACCATAGATCCAAGTCACAAGGACCGTCGGATCTACTCGTAGATTTCCATATCAGGTTTTTGCGGGTGGTAGTCCCATGAACTTGGCAATGGGAATCACGAAATTGTGATACGCGATATCCCGACGCCTATGAGAACAGTGTGGGGGCCATAGGAGTCAGTGAGGTGGACAAGTGGCATACTAGTTCGGAGTTTCGTGGTGAGAAGTCCCGAAACATTTGCATCAGGTTCGCGATACTGCGAAGTCTGAAATCCCGATAGAGGTGATGAGGCGTTGAAAAGTCAAACTTGTGCATGAGTCGGAGTTTCAGCATATCGGGGTTCAGTAGTTGGTAAACCAAGTTGTTCGACATCGTGAGTTCCAAAATCATGATAGGGAAAATCCCGATAGGAAGAAATAAAGGTCAGCATTGACTGTTGTCAGGTTTTGGGGATTTGAGAGTCCAATGCTCGACCTACAAATTCGCGAAAGTGCGAATTCCGATCTCCTAAGCACAAAGAGGGGATCCCACGAGGATTGTTGTGGGTGAATATTTCCCAATAGGGAAATAGAAGAACCGTTTGGAGTTCTTTGGGCCAGTGGAAGAAGGAAAGATCCTGTTAGCACACGGACCTTCTGACCTGCGGGTGTAGGGAGTGGGCGTCATGTGCATCAGTCTTAGTATCAGAGAGAAGAAAAGTTCTTTGCTTTCTATAGTAGAGAAGAAGAATTCACCATGCCACCAAGGAGAAGGGACATGAAAACACCCAATCCAGAGGATAGGGAAATACTGAGAAGAAGAGGCAGGCAGATGATAGATCCAACTATGGAGAGAGAGATGCATGATCTACGAGCTAGACTTGAAGACATGGAGATAGCTCAAAGACGCACAGCCAGTTCAGGGGATCTCAGTGATTCTGAAAGCAAGATTGAGGCTGAACGTGAAGAAGAAGTTGAAGCCGAAGATGCATCAAATGAGCGTTTGATCAGAGCTATTGCAAGGATGGGTGCAAGAGCGAAGATGGACATTCCAGTTTATGAGGGAAACTTGGATGCAGAGGAGCTTCTAGACTAGATTAGAGCTCTAAACACATACTTCGACTATGAAGATGTCGAAGAGGACAATAAAGTCAAGCATGCTATCACGAGATTCAAAGGACATGCAACATTGTGGTGGGATGAACTACAAGCTGACAAACGCTGCAAAGGCAAGAAGAAGATCAAAAGCTGGGATAGAATGATCGTGAAGATGAAGGCGAAATTCATCCCTAGGGACTATCAAATTAATCTATTCAGGAGAATGCATAATCTGAGACAGAATCTGATGACAGTGAAAGAATACACTGAGGAATTCTACAAGTTGAACATCAGGGCAGGTCATTAGGAGAGTGATGATGAAAAAGTTTCCAGATACATGAATGGCCTGAGATATGATATCCAGGATGAGATGAGCATGGTAACCATCTGAACGGTGGAAGATTCTTATCAGATGGCTCTGAAAGCTGAGGAGAAGCTGAGCCGAAAGCAGAGTCAAAGAGGCCGAGGCAGAAGTCAGCCTAGAGGAAAATTAGTTTCCCAGGATAAATATCAGAAGCCCAAGGAGGACTGGAAGAAGCCTCAGACTCGAACTGAAAGAGGTGGAACCTCACCGAGAGGGTAGCATACTGAGCAGAGAGGAGATTATGCTGACAATAACACTTTTCCTCATACTAGAGGTAGAGGAAGAGGAAGAGGTGGAGTAATAACATGCTTCACATGTGGAAAGAATGGGCACAAGTCTTACGAGTGTCCAGATAAA
>JASDQU010881856.1:61712-72917 GCA_032191745.1 Picea mariana
TTTCAGCATCTGTTCTTCATAAACAATCGATTGCCATCAATGACAACCTTGATCATCTGCGTCATCTCTGTTGTAGCCATATTTCCAACACCTTCTTCATTCCAAGCCAGACGTACAAGCTTCTTATTGTTGAAATTGTCTTCTATTACCCTAGATGTCTAGCATATGGTACGTTGTGCATCTCTTTTAAAACTAAATTTTTCAATTCCTGAGAATTAGGAACATAAACTTTGTTCATGTACAAGTTAATTCTATCTTATTCCATATTGTAAACTTTATATTTTTGTTGTACTATATTCTATTGTAAGTCATCTTTAACTTGTACATAATGTTGGTCTGCTATTATAGCCTCTAAAATTCCATCTTTTAAATCTAAGTTTTCCATGTTTATGGTTGTAGCATGCATTTCATGCACCCTTCCGTTGATTGTATCAACCACTTTATTGTGTTTTCCCTTGATGTGCTTGATGTTGAAGTCATATTCTCTGAGAAATTATAGACATGTAGTTTGTCTAGAATTTAGTGTTGGCTTCTCAAACAAGTATTTCAAACCACTATGATTTGTCCTCAACTTGAATTTTCTACCCATGAGATAATTCCTCCACATTTTTAAGGCATATACTATGGTTGCCAACTATAAGTCATGTGTAGCATAATTTATTTCATGCTCCTTTAACTTTATTGACTCATAACAAGTTACATGCCCATTTTGTGTAAGGACTCCACCAAGCCCTTCATTGCATGCATTTGTGCATGCAAAAAAAATCTCACTTGGATCTGCAACTTTTAAAATAGGTGCACTGGTTAATAAATCCTTCAAGTGATGGAAAATTTCTTCACACTTGGTACTCCCTTCAAACTTTACTCCTTTCTTTTGCAATGATGTTATTGGGTGTGTAGTCTTGGAGAAACTTGCAATGAATCTCTTGTAGTAACCATCTAAACCCATAAATGATATAACCTTTGAAATATTTGTTAGCACTTACCAACTCTTGATTTCTTCAATATTTCTGAGATACACTGCTATGCCATCCTCTGAGACAATATGGCCCAAATAATGGATCTTCTTTTGACAAAAAGTGCACTTTCTCAACTTGGCATACAACTAATGCTTCCTCAAATCCTAAAGAACCATTATCAAATATTTTTTATGTTCCTCCTCTGTCTTGGAATATATATGAATATCATCCAATAAGACAATAACAAACTTGTCCAAGAAATTTATGAACATTCCATTCATCAGCAACATAAATGTAGCAAGCGCATTTATCAACCCAAAAGGAACCACCACAAATTCATAGTGTCCATACCTTCTCTGAAAGGCTTTCTTACTAGTATATTCTTCCCTAATTCTCACTTGATGATAAACTTATCTCAAGTCAATATTGGAAAATATATTTTCCCCATTCAACTGATAAAAAAGGTCATCAATCCTTGGCAAAGGATACTTGTTATTTATAGTAACTTTGTTCAATTGTTTGAATCGATACACAACCTCAGAGCTCTATCTTTTTTCTTCGCAAAAAGGACTTGGGCACCTCAATGAGAAACACTTGGGTGTATGTACCCCTTCTTTAACAACTCTTCCAACTACATTTGTAATTCTTTCATCTCTAGTGTGTTCATTTTGTAGGGAGTTTTGGACACTAGGGAAGCTCTAGGAATTAATTCAATAGAGAATTCAATGTCTCTCTTTGGTGGAAATCTTGGCAGTTCCCCAAATTCACATATCCATATTCCCTCAAGACTGGATAATCTTCAAGAATCAACTCCTTATCCTTTGTTGGATCTTCCATATGGGTTGCATATAATTGGCAACCCTTTCTAAAAGTTCTTTTCTTCTACAAGGATAAAATATCTCTAACATATATAGGCCTTGGAATACCATGAGCTATCCTTGAATTCCCTTCATCATCAAGACATGTGAAATCCTTGTTGTAACAATCTAGGACAACATGATTCTTGTCTATCCAATCCATACCAATCAAGCATTCATAGGACCCAAGTGGTATGATGTTCAATTTTTTTTTAGTGTTGACTCCATTCATGTTTATTTGGAAATATTTAACAAGCTCATTGAATCTTCTCTTGGTTCTAGTAGCTAGCTGAACTAACCAAGACTTTTCATACTTACATTTCCTCAATTTAATTCTTTCAACAAGATTTGGATCTATATAGCTATGAATATCTCCAAAATAAATCAAAATAGCTATGGGATGATTATAAATATTACCTTCTACCTCAATCATGTGGGATTGATAGTCCGTGTGTCTATTTTCCAAGGCTACATAAATCATTGGCATGCTTCTTCCTGCATCCTCCACTATATCCTTCTTCTTTATGTTATTCATAGTCCTCATCTTATATCCCCAATGAGGATAATTTATATAGAGGTGGTATCCTTCACATCCCAAACATTTTATGGTATGTTTCATTGGCCTCTTCCCCAATGTATTTGTTATTTCATCTTCATATTGCATTGAATTCCCTTGTTGATATGCTTGATATCTATTCTTGATGAAAGGTGGCTTGAATCCTTTCTTCCTTTGATCCATATTGCCTTTATTCTTATCATCCTAGGCCTTTTGGAAAGTTAACCTTCCTTTTCTTTGATCACACAAGTACTTATATTTCCTCATGGATTCTTCCAAATTCTTTGGCTCATCAAAATGAATTTTATCCTTGTAGAATGATGGTATCCCACTCAAGAACCTACGAATTATTACATTCTCATCTCTGATGAAGTCCATGCACATTAACATTTCCAAGAATTTCCTCTCATAGTCTTCCATGGTCATTTTATGAATGTAGTTATTCCTAAATCCGAGTTTTGGGCTAAGAGTTACAACCTTATGAAGTTTATAATTTATGTTAATTCTATTATGCTTTGTTTCACTGCTGCAATTTATCTGAGAAACTATTTTCTACCACATGTAAAGGAAAATTGGTCAGGAACTAGATAAATGTTTATATCAGGCACAAATAGAATCTATTATGGTGAACACACATAAACTTTAATATTCAAAATTCAATGTTCCATTAAAATTCTGTATAAATTTGGAATTGACAACTTTGTACTTTTTCATTTTCTAGAGACTTGGAATTTTTGTAAAATGTCAACTTTTGATGACATGGAAATTGGGATGACATGGCATGGAACATGTCTTCTACTATGGCATTTGGGTCCCATGTATCCTACCCTACGTCTTCGATGCCATCTATCTTGGACACCTTGGCCCAACCCCATCATCCTCTGAATCTTTGTCGTCTCTCTCTTTATGTTATCCAAGTCAAGAATCGAGTCCCACCTGCACCTTTTTGTCTTTTTCTGCCACCTGTAATGATCCTAGCTATGGAGGAGAGAGGGGGTCCTGGTTTTTCCCTACCTCCTCCACATGCCATTATCCTGTAACTTTATCGAAATTAGGTGGTTGAGATATTATTTCGGTCTTGAATATGCACGAGCCTTATTGAGGAAACTTACCTCCAAAATATCCAATGGATAATATTCCCTCAAATTACCCTACCTCCACGCTCTACAACCTTTAAATTTCACCCTCATTTCTCCACGTCACTCAAAATGCACACCTTTAACACTTAACCATTTTTCTATTTCTTTGATCTTCTATCTTCTGCACAAATATATACTTTGTCATTTTTTTGAGTCCTTCCATGTGGAGATTCATTTCCATGCATAGATTTCATCCTATTTACCTGTATCTCTATTTTGTGACCATCATTTAGCACCATTCACTTCACGTCACTCACATTGTACCACTCCAACACTTAGCCACTTTTCAAAATTCATGCAAAGGAATGGTTTCAATGTTTCATCGAAACTTGCATAGGAGATCTAGCTAAAGCAAGTACAAAAAAATCATATCAAGAAAGGAAGAGAGATTCAATATGGAAGAATGAGAAAATATATTTACACTACTCCAGTGAGTTGATGATTGATACATAGATGATGATCAATATGATGCAATGAATGAGTGGAAGGCACTCATATATAGGGAAAAACATTCCATAATTAATGAAATAAATCAAGTAGTTAGATTTCCTTAGGAATTCATGCATGCATAATAGTGATGGTAAAAATAGAAAGTCTAAAATAGAACTAGTTAGTTCACTCTCACTGAACTAGAGTGTCGAAAATAGTAATTTCTCCAACACCCCCCTTAAACATCATTATGGAGTACAAATGAGTCCCGACTACTAGGCCATATTAGGTACTTATGTAAAATGCAACTAATGAACATTGAATAAAAATGAGGAAAGAGGGAAAACCACGTGGGAACAAAACCCCCCCTCAAAAGACAATGCAACAAAAGAAGAAAAGGTAGTTGCTAGGAAACTATGTTCTTCACTCCAAGACGATCCCACAAAGTCTGAAACTTCTTCTCACTGAAATTCTTCATGAAGATGTAGAAATCTTTATGGATCTAATGAAGTCCTTTAGAAACCTGTCTAGCCTTGTACCTCTTGATCCTATGGACCCATTTGCACTTGAAAAATATTCATTTATGGTGGAAGTGAAACCAGATCCCAAGTATGATTCTCTAGGAGTGATTCTTACTCCTTCTACATGGCTACTTTCCATAATAGATTTCCCACAGCTTACTGTAGAGTTGTGGATCAGAATATTGAACCATATAGAAATGCATGGGCATCGCAAGTTTAGAAGTTGAAAGCACATGAGAAGGATCCTCATTATTAGATCAAGTCCTCCTTGAATCTAATCGACTCCCTACAAGGTTTCCCACTACCTAAAGTGTGCTTGGTGCCTTCTTGGGCATTTGTTGAAGCTTCAACACTATCTTATTATCTGGTTGTACTACCTTCTTATTTCCATGTACATAATATGAGTGTATGGAATAATATATGATGTCTGAAACTGATGGAAGCACAAGAGTATCTACATGTTTCACTGGAGGTGTATGCAAAGTACTCTCCTTATTTGTAAGTAGAAAAGAGGTGTCATCGTCAAAAAACTTAGTGAATTTATACAACCTTTACTTGTGATCCACCTCACCAATTGAAATAATGTAATTGTCATGCATGTCAATTACATAAACTGAATCTGATGTAAACTCAACATTTTTACCTTTCTAAGTGATCTGTTAAACTGAGAGAATATTCATAGAAAGCTTTGGAACATGTAAAAAATTCTCAAAACTTCCATTATGGAGTTCCACTCTTCCCTCTCCTGCTACTTCCATTGGAGTATCATCTCACATGAGAATAGGGGGTCTTGAGCATGAACTCAATTAAGTGAAAACTTCATCTTTTGCTGCCATACAATGTGATGCACGAGAATATATAATCCATGAACCAGATTAGGAATTAATTAAAACAAGAGCATGATGATTACTTGTCTTAAGAGTGAGATCTTCTTCCTTCTTCTTCTTGACTCCTTCTGGAATGAAGTTTCCAAGGTTTTTCTACTAAAATACTTGCTCCATAAGATAAATGTGCTTCTTCATGCATGTGGATTCTTCATGATTTGGTTTATTGCAGTAAGTGCACTGCTTTCCCTTCTTCTTCTTGGAATCTAAAGAGTCTTTGGAACCTGAAGAATCATTGAAGGGTTTGGAATACCCCTCCTTCTCGTTTGTTTTCTCCTTTCTGTTATGTTTGGATGATCCCTTTCCATCATGCATGGTGAGTGCATGTGATTTGGGATCCTTGATTAGGCCCATCTGAATGAGTTTTTCCTACTCATGTGTGAGAGAATCAATGAATTGATGCATCGTAGGCATATTCCAATTTGTTCCCATGAGATATATTCCAGAATGGATAGTGGAAACATAGACAACATATTATGGTCCTAGCTTGGCCAAGATTATTAGAATAAGTTGGTCCACCATTTTAGACTTATCAATACCACAATATTCTAAGCTCAATATCAAAGATTTAAACTTAGTAAAGAAATCTTGTATATTATCAAAACTTTTAGGATCCAAAGTATTCAACTCTACCTCAAGCATATGACCCGTCATCTCATCTTGCTTTCCAAATAGACTTTGCAAGGTGGTCCAGATCTCGCTTGGAGTCTTGCATGCAACAACATGAAACCATAAATCAAATGATATAAATTCAAGAAGAAGTCATTTGGATTCATCCTTTCGGTTTTCCCATCTAGTTTTATCATTTGTTAATGTAGGTTTTGGTTCTGTCCCCATCATCAAGTTGTACAGTCCTTTCCTTCTGAATTGGAATTCAGCCTTGGGATTCCAATCAAAATAATTGTATGGTGTGAGGATTACCACCAAGTTTTACTGTAGAATAGGTGTTGTATCCATCTCTCCCACTGTGTCTGAGAACCCCTAAAATTTTACTCTCAATATGCAAGTGAAAAATTGAGAAATTACTCCAGAAAGGGAACTTTAAGTGAAACATTCATATCAGTTTCACAAGGCTATCTTCCAGATTCCTTTATGAGAAAATAGTGAGGAATTTCGCCAAATGGTTCAAAATCCACTTGCAGAATGGGTCGATTTACTTCTCTTGTGGGTCGTTTTCTCAAAAACTTAATATTTTGGGAGAAATCACTGCGAACAAAAATACCTTTTAAGAGGATTGCGCACCTATCCTTCATACATAGAGTGACAATGTCACCCCGTAGCTATGAGATAAAGTGTGGAAACTAGACTCATCTACCCCCATGTGTGTCTAGGGTGCAACAACTTCCAGAATAGTGAAAAAATGGGTGCGACAATGTCTAGAAACTTCCAATTTCTTAAGTGTGCCTACCAGTGTTCCACCTTTCGACATGGAGAGGGTACGGTAACTTAATCTTGTCACACTTTTCGACAAAGAAAGGATGCGATACTCTTTGTTACATGAATTTTTCTCGTTGAAACTCTTATTTTCGTCTTCTCTGACTTGTCTGGCTTGCTCTAGTAAACCTCACTCTGATACCATGTCAATGTTTCATCGAAACTTGCACAAGAGATGTAGCTAAAAAAGTACAAACAAATATTATCAAGAAAGGAAGAGAGATTCAATATGGAAGAATGAGAAAATATATTCAGATTTGATGATTGATACATAGATGATGATCAATATGATACAATGAATGAGTGGAAGACACTCATATATAGGGAATAACATTTCATAATCAAGAAAAGGAATCAAGCAGTTATCTTTCCTTAGGAATGCATTCATGCATAAGAGTGATGGTAAAAATAGAAAGTCTAAAATAGAACTAGTCAGTTAACTCCCATTGAACTAGTGTGTCGAAAATAGTAATTTCTCCAAGAAATGGAACACCCACACATTATGCCGCACTGGCATCCCTCAAGCCTACATTTCACACTCTGCAAGTTCCAGGACATAACCAAAATTTTCATATGACCATGCACTGCAGATCCTCCCAAGCTTGCTACTATGGCCTACCACCATGGACATGCCATGTCACCACTGCCACATCGCCTAACAAGTGGTAGTCCATGTCACTACCACCACATCATATAAAAAGTGGCAATCCATGTCACCATCACCACATCACCTAACACATGGTATTCCACATCAACACATATGGAAAATTTCATAATTTTCCAAAAACTCCTAAAATTCTTGAAATTTGTTCCTCGATTTCCATGGAAGCTTTGTAATTAAGCTTCCCATGGAAAATTTTGGCCTTAGGTATGAAAATTCGACCAATTACTTGAAATATTTCATCTGTGAATTTGTACTTTAGCATGTTATCTCTAGCCGATGCATTCCATGTGTTGTAACCGTGCTTTGATACCACTCGGTAACATACTCTAGCCTCCAATGTGGGTCACACTACTGCTAAAAACGACCAAATAAAACTCTGATACCAATTCTAAATGTAGAAAACACACAACATGGAATACAATCTCATGCAAGTGCACATATAAATTAAAAACAAAAATGAAATTAACTTAAATGTGCACAACAACAACTAAACACATGAAACAACATTCAATCATATAAAAACATGGATTCAAATGGCTATTTTTACTCATAGTAGGTAGAAATGATTAAGAGAAATCAGAGTGAAATGCACAACAATTAATTCAACATTTAACATAAATACAGACAATATATGAAAGAACTTATCTTAGCAAATATGCAACCCACTGTAGAGGATAGACGTTCCACCCAACCATAAACTTGTTGCTCTGGCTCTCAACAACAAGTAAACCCCAAATTGGGGCTTTGAATCCACAAGAGATGGTGGTTCCTAAGGCTGGCTACTATCCCCCTCTGAACAATAAATTCCCACAACCATTCCAATTCACCATCTCTTTTTCCCCTCAACCCACATGATCCCAAGAATGGGATCCCCTTCTCTATCACATAGTCCTTAAGGCTATCCCACTTCCCTAGATGGATCCAACATGGGTTGGACATGATATCTCTTTACTGCAATATGAATTCTCTCTACAACTGCAACATGAATTATCTCAACAACAAACTACTTTTTCTCTTGGAAATTTCTTTAACATAAAACTTCTCATGGGCCTACAATCTCTTTCTCAATGAATTTATAAATCCAACCAATTGTTACACATTCCCACTATGGATTCCTTCAAGCTTAAGCACTCACTCCTTCCTTACCGCTT
The DNA here is from genome assembly GCA_032191745.1 of Picea mariana. NCBI lineage: Eukaryota > Viridiplantae > Streptophyta > Pinopsida > Pinales > Pinaceae > Picea > Picea mariana. Next base: position 70,307 of record JASDQU010881856.1, read on the forward strand.
TAAAAAATACCTGTAAAAAAACTCCTATTTCCCCATACAAATTTCCTTCTTCTCACATGATTTCTTGATTCACACTTTTCCCAAAGATGATTGTACTTGGGCCCATGCTCTCAATAACTATGTGAGGTGACTTCACACACCCACCCTCTTAAATGTATTCAATGATTGGATTAGGGAACACTCAAAAGGAAATAGAAGGTTCATAGTAAGGATAATTTAGAAAGATGGTTTGGGTTTAATAGACATGGGTAATTCACCCCTCTTGGACCCCTTTCCCCCTCTTGTGGAAATTGAGCCCCCAAGTTTCCTTCTGTGTCCATATACAGTTGGTGATATATATTTTATTTATCATATACAATGTTTAAATATTACATCGCTTGAACCATGACCGTACATTGTATTTACAATATACATTGCTAATTCGAGGATTAAAAATAGGGATGGTACATTTGTTTCCTCCATGCTCTTTGAAGGTCAACATATTTCAGATGTTTCCGACAAGGTATAAAAAATATTATTATTAAAATTGTAGTTTCTTTGCTTTCAAAATATTTTTTCTTTTCGATTTTTCTAATTGACCCTTGTGAATAATGGCATGAGATGATGGTGTTCATTGTTGTGATGAGTATGTTTAAGTTGGATGGGGCTTGTTACTAAAGCGACCAAGGTTCACTCTATTAGATCCATTTTTCCATGCCCACCAACTAAGTTCTCAGTGAAGAGTTTATGCTCAGTTCCACACTATTGTATATAGTCAAGGTACCCTCTTCTTTGATTTATTCTAGTCTAAGCTGAAAGAACACATATTTCATGGTAGGGTCTAGACCTTCCCACTATATTAAGGTTCCCTTGCATAGCCTAGGTAAAACCTATGAATTACCCATCAACACCTAGAACATTAATAGGTTGACAATGTTTTAATTTTTTTTCACATTAAAGTGTTAAAAAGCAAATAATGCCAAAAATATGTGCGAGTATTGTATAAAATATTCCCTCCCTGCACTCATTATTTTTGTTATGTAACGTACCTATCTTCCTTGTTGAGTCCTGTTATGATTGAATCAACTAACTAGAACTCTGATACCAATTTAAATGTGCAAATATACGTGCAGCATGCATGTCATACATACTCATGCAACTAACAACAATTTTAAATTCATGAATGCATATTATTTAAGCATGCACAAAAACATTCCAACATATAATACAGAGATTAAAATGCAACCTTTACACATAGAATATAACATTAAATAACATAGAAATCAGAGTGAAATGCATATCAATTAAACTCAACATTTAACAAACAAACATGGTGAATATGGGCACTTATCTTATTAACAAATAGATAACCAGTTGTGGAGGACAGACGTTCCACCCAATCGTAGACTTTATATTCTAATTCTCAGCAACAATTCACCCGTAATATGGAGCCATGAATCCACAAGAAGAGGGTGGTTCCTAAGGCTCACTATTGTCCCCTCACAACAAGCCAATTCCTTCAACCATGCCAATCCACCAGCTCTCTTTCCCCTCAACCTGGACAACCCAAGGAATGGTATCCCCTTCCATGTCACATGGTCTCTTAGGCTATCCCACTTCCCTTTAGGGATCCAACATAGGTTGGCGAGGAAACCTCTCTATTGGGGACTCGAGAAATCTACAGTTGCAACAAGAATTCTCACAATAGTAAATTACTTGCTCAGTTTACCAATTTCTTGCTTGGAATCTTACTCACTGGACTACAACCTAATTCTCCATGAAATTACAGCTCCAATAAGCTATCATACATTCCCACTATGGCTTCCTACTATTTTACAACACTCCACACACATTTTCTCTCTTCTACCCAACTGTAAAAATTGTCTACAATACCCATTTGAATTTCCCCTTACCCATGCAAGTTTCCTCTCACATTCTCCAATGTTGATTATACTCAACCCCATGCTCTCAATAACTATGTGAGGTGACTTTTCACACCAACCCTCTTACATGTATTCAATGATTAGGGCTTTGAATTACTCAAAAGGGAAAATAGAAAGTTCATAGAAAATAAGTTTAGGAGGTGGCTTGGGATTAATAGACATGAATAATTATGTCCCCCCTTTGGAACCCCCATGACTACGTCTTTGTCTATCTACAACTGGAGGTATACTTTATTTTTTATTTTTTATTTACAATGTTTACATATTACATTGTTGGGCATGTGGCCATACATCGTATTTACATTATACATCGCTAAACCAAGGATTAAAAATGGGGATGTTACATGTTAGGTGTTTTTTACTAGCGTAATTCCACGAGGACTACGTTGATACCAAGAGCATGGTTAAAACAGTGGTAAATTGTGCCATCTCTGCAGTCATTAATTGTGTTAGGTGTTTTTTTTACTAGTATGCTTCCACAAGTACTAGACTTGTGCCATGACAAGGAAGACTATGGTAAAAATAGTTGTAAAATGTGCCATCTCTGCAATCATTAATTAAGTTAGGTGTTTTTTACTAGTGTGATGCCACGAATACGAGGTTGATGCCATGAAAAGGAGGTGTGTGGGAAAAATAGTTTAAGAGTTGCTTAGAAATAAATGAAATGTGGAACAAGTTTAAAGTTAGTA
>JASDQU010881856.1:117659-132986 GCA_032191745.1 Picea mariana
CCTTCCTCTTTTCAGAGGGAATTTGAGCCCATGCATGTGAACCGAAAATGCGAAAGTGGGTCACTTCTAGTTTGAGGCCACTCCAAGCCTCGTAGGGGGTCTTATCATTGACAGATCTATGGGGAGATCTGTTTTTTATGTATGTTTCACAATTAAGTGCTTTGGCCCATAGTCTATGTGGTATTGAATTTTCATGTAGCATGCAAGATGCCATCTCCTTTAGGGATCGATTTTTCCACTCAACAACTCTGTTTTGCTGCAGAGTATAGAGAACTATGTGTTGCAACTGAATCCCTACCTTATGGAAAATATTATGGATCTCATGATTTACATACTCTCCCTCGTTATTAGTTCAGAGAACTTTGATCTTCTTTCTAGACTGTGTTTCAACCAGGGCTTTGAAATTATTGAGGTGTTGGAAGACCTCATATTTTTTCCTGAGAAAGTAGATCCATGTAAATCGTGAGAAATCATCAAGAAAAATGAGAACAAACCTCTCTTTTCTGATCCATGGATGCAGAAAAGGACCCATAAGGTCAACGTGGATCATATATAAAGGTGAAAAATCTCTCTGAGACTTTCCTTTGTCGAATTTCTCTTGAGAGTGTTTTCCAAGAACACATCCCTCACACACTCCCTTGGAGAAATGGATGTTTGGTAGACCATCAACCAATCTTTGCTTGCTAAGTTGTTTCATGTATATGAAATTCAAATGTCCAAAACTTTCATGCCAGATCCTACTACTTTCATCAGCATGAGTAAGCTATAAAGCAAAATCAGGTTTAATGAATTCAGAAAAAATATACAATCTAGACTGATGATTTACCTCACAGGTAGCAACATTGGATTTGGTTTGCATGTTGTATATGTCCAAGGAATTTGGTGTGAATATGAATTTCTTTCCAGTGTTGGAATTCATAATCTGATACATGAAGAGAAGGTTGACAGAAAGTTTTAGAATATGTAACACATTCTCAAAGCTTTCGTTGGTGAGTTCAATCCTTCCTTTGTCGATGACTTCGATAGAAGAGTTTCCCCCCATCAGAATAGGTAGAACTTTTCATGCATCCAAAGAATAATATACTTCTTATGAGGCATCCATGTGATGTAATGCTCCTGAATCTACAATCCAAGCATCGGGAGAAGAGTTGATGGAAATCAAGGCATGGCTAGAATAGCTTTTCTTGGAATTCAGATATTCTCCCTTCTTCTTCTTGGCACCCTTGGGGATGCGATCTCCAAGGTTGTTTTGATGAAGTATTTGAGACATCATATCTATTTTTTTTCATTCATGTGGATTCTGAATGGAATCCTTTGTGACAATACGTGCATTTCTCCCCTTTTCTCCTTTGGATCCGGAGGCATCGGTGAAAGGTTTTGTGTACCCTTCCTCCTTCGGATGTGCATGAGATTTCCATTTATATTTATATTTAGATTTTTGGTATTTTTGTCTTCCATATTTCACACTGAGTTCATGCGCCTTTGGGGCTTTTGTTGTGCCCATGTTAATGAGCTTGGTTTGCTCTTGTGACAGTGCTTCGATAAAGTCCTCAAGAGAAGGCATCTTCCTGGTGGCTCCAGAGGTGAATCTGAGATAATGTATTGTGGATATGAATACAGATAATTAAGGACCAATCTTGGAGAGAACAGTGAGAACCATTTGTTTCTCCTCCTTTGATTTATCAACCCCACAAGCTTTGAGTTGCGACAGTAAATCCTTAAATTTTGTAAAGAAATCTTGGATATTGTCGAAGCTTTTTGGATCCAATGTGAGAAGCTCCACCTCCAACATGTGTCCCCTCATCTCATCCTGTTTTCCAAAGAGCCATTCCACGGTGGTCCAGGCTTCATTGGGAGTCTTACAGGAAGATATGTGAAAAAGGAGATCGGGAGAAATAAGACTGCAAATTGTTCCGAGTGCCTCATCCATGCGATTTAAGTACTTGTATTTTTCTATGGATGATGTCGGTTTTGTATATGTATTCAAGGTTAACCTGTACAACCCTCTAGTTCGAAGATGTATGGCTATTTTCTTCTTTCATGCAAAATAGTTGTAAGGTGTAAGAATGAATTCTTTTTGGAAATCCATCTTTTCGATGTCTTCAATCTTCACTACCTGCAAAGAATTTTGGTGTAGCTTTTTCTTAGCAGTCCGTTGGCTCTGATACCATGTAAATGTGTTGAAACTAAACAGAATAGATCTAGATAAACAATAATACACACATTTGCAGAGAGAATTGGAGAAAGAAGGAGAGAAAGAATAAAAGAATTCTCATTAACCGTAATGAATAATGAATAATTTACACATGATATACTTTGTATATCTCAATGAGTGAAGAATGGAGGAGAACCAATGCACCATAGTGGTGGTCTAGAGTGATCTGGATACACAACATTAGTTACAGGAGTGAACTACCACCTAGTCTAGTCTCTCAAGTAGTTACGGGAGTGAACTGCCACCTAGTTGAGTTAACTAGTCAACTAGTCTTCAGTTAACTGACTGAATAGAGAGTAGTGAGGAGTTAACTCAGGGAATCAAGGGTAATGTTCTAGTATGGTTATGATCCCAAAGAAATTTCACATTAGCTGGTGATGATCCCAATGTTGCATGGTGACAAAACCAATGCAACATCTAAACTCAACTCAACTAGTCAAACTGAAATGTCAACTGAAAAAGAATATTCTCCCCTAAAATATAGGAGACTGGATAATGACTCATAAACAAGGAAAAAACTTAGGAAAAATAAATCCTAGGTGTGTGTGAACTAACTCCAACACATTCTATTTCTACGACGGGGTGGTTTCATGGGGCAAGGACAGGTGGTTGTAGCCACCTTCTAGTTGTAGATGGAGAACATAGGGGGTAGTAGCCTCCTTCTGGTTGTAGCCAAAGAAATGGGGAGATGGAGATTTCTTCAGGTTGTAGACTGAGAAACTAGGGGATTGGAGCCTCCTTCCAGTTGCACCTAGAAAACAAAGGAATTTGGTGCTTCCAATGAGTGTAATTCCTAAGACATATAACAAAAAACATTTTTTGGTTTTCTCCCACTTTGGGTTTCCACGTAAAAACAATGGTGTACTGTGTATATGTATGATTTCTCATTTGTTCATTTCTTATTTACTCTGCAACTATTGGATGATAATTCTACATTGATATAACAGTTGAATTCTATGGTTAAAAGGGATTAAATTTCTCTATTACTGATTCACCCCCCCTCTTAGTAATCCAACAATTGGTATCAGATTCGGTTCCTTCGTGAAACAATTTAACCACTTAAAGGAGATCATGTATTATTATGAGAATGGACTACCATTGTTTAATGGTCAAAATGGTTTAGAGTATGAGTTATGGAGTGGAAGGATAAAAGTATTTTTATAAGAACATGGGTATTATATTTGGCATCAGTTGTTACACGATATGATAGTTTGAAAAAGGGAAAAGACTGCAGCCAAGAAGGAATTGAAGAAGAATAAAAAAATAGCAATGGATTTCATCTGGGAAGGATGACCTAATCTAGTAAGAGAAAAGGTTGGTAAATTTTCATCAGACAAAGAACTTTGGGATAATTTACATGACATATATTCTTCATCCATCACAGACTCATAAAATGCCAAAGAAGATGCAGATACATATCAAGAAGAAATATATTCACCATATCAAACTGATTCAGAAGATGAATAGTACATACTCAACAAAGATGTGTTGTTTTTCTTTAATTGTGAAAAACAAGGACATCTTGAAATAGAATGTCATGAAGGAAATGAGACAGAAAAACTAATTGAAAAGGAAGACAATTATGACGCAGAATTGATTAGTGCTTTAGATGAACTGAGAAAAGAAAGAGAAGAAAACAATTCATTCAAGAAAAAGTTGATGAAACAAAAGGAAAGTGTTCACATTTTTTAAGAAGCCCAACAGGACATCGAGAACTTAAGAACTCAGCTAGAAGAAGCCAAAACAATCAAATAAAATCTTGAATATCAAAAGAAGTATTTTGAATCCAACATAGCAGCACAGAAGGAAGAAGTAGAAATGAGAGAGAATATATTGACAGGTCATCTTAAGGAAAGAACTAATGATCTAAACCATCTTGAGGTAGAGTTTGTTCAAGAAGAGAAAGGACTTGAAGAAGAAATAATCACATTAAAAATCCATCTTGAAGAAGCGAAAAAAACATAAGAAGTCATGAATTCTCAGATAATGAAGAAAGAAGAAGAGGTTTAGAAGCTTGAAGAAGAAGTTGTCACATTGAGAAGTAAAATTTTCAAGCTCAACAAGAATGTTGAAGAGATAGAAACATCCACATCACTTATAGAGAATGAATATAAGCACTCTAGGTTGATAGAAAACAAGAATGAAGAAAGTAGAAAGAGTTATGCAGAAGTACTCAAAGGAAGGAATCATGGTCAACCAGAATATAAGAAAACTATTGAAGATACATCTTCAAGAAGACCATCCATGTTCAATCCACAAAGAAGCTTCAATAATGATCATGATCAGTCAAGGTAGAAATTTAGAAGGACTACACCAAAAAGAAAATCATTCACTCCCAGGTATGCAAATTTATTTTATGATCATTTTTTTTATTGTACTAATTTTGGACATAAGGTTGCAGATTGCAGGGATTATAAAAGATGTTCAAGCAAGAAATGTCTATGTGACCCCACATAACATTGAATGTTACAAATTTCATAACTATGGACACATAGCTAGTGATTATAGAAACATGATCGATACTTTCATGAAAGAGAACACTGATATCAAATATAAGAAAGTATGGATAAGAAAACATGAAGAACAGGTGAACAAAGACCAGGTACCAGAGATTGCAAGATTTGCAATAAAACGAGATGAAGAAAAATTTATAGAGAAAAAGAAAGATGTCAGATACAGAAAGGTTTGAAAAATAACTGAAAGAAAAGAAGGACAGGTAAATAAGGAACAAGTTCAAGAGATTGTACTTTCAGGCATTTTAGTGAAAGATGAATTCATATATAGAAAGAAAGAAGTTAGAGCTCAGAGAGATGATGAATCTACCAATGAAGATGATGATGAATACACATCAGAGCATGAATTGTTCTAAGCCATATGGCTTAGAGACTCCCATGGAATATGCATATTAGACAAAGGGATTCTATGCGATAGCTGTGACAGACCATAGAACCATCCTTCGAGCAACTTGCAGAGTTTGAGAAGACAGATCTAGAGAAGTTAGTTAGCAGAAGTACAATCAGTTGTAGTAGTGAAGACTTCATGATAGTATAGTGATAAATGGGTCAACATTATGGACAGTTGTGCAATAAATTATTGGACAATATGGAAAGAGATGGATTCATAAGAACACTTAATAGTATGGATAGATATGGACATGAAGAAGAAGTCTACATTGAACAACTAGTTCCTAGAGCATGGTACTCTAGACTAGATAAATATCTACAATAGTAAGGGTTCAGACAAGGAAGTGCATACAACAACCTCTACATCAAGGTAACTCAATATGGTATTTTGTTAATTGAAGTTTATATTGATGATATTATTTTTGGAAGTACTGATGACAGGTTAAGCCAGAAATTTGCAAAGGATATGCAGAATGAATTTGAAATGTCACTACTTGGAGAACTATCCTTCTTTTTGGGTCTTCAAATACGTCAAAGAAACCAATGAATTTTTATTTCTCAAACTAATTACATTAGAGAAATGCTAAATAGGTTCGGAATGGAAGATTGCAAACCAATTACCACTCCTGTGCAAACCAATTGTAAGTTGAGAAAAGATGATGATTCAAAGTCTACAAACTAGAGGCAATACATGTCAATCATTGGTAGCTTACTATATGTGACAACATCCAGACCAGATGTAATGTAGGCAGTTGGACAGGTGGTACAATTTCAAGCAGAGCACCAAAGGAATCACGTGTATTAGCAGTGAAGAGTATTTTTCAGATATCTCAAAGGAACAAAAGAGTCTGGATTATCGTATCCAGAAGGAAAGGATCTATCACTTATTGCCTACACACACGCAGATTGGGTAGGTTGAATTGATGACCGACGAAGCACCAGTGGAGCAACGTTCTACTTGGGTGATTTTTTAGTATCTTGGCTAAGCAATAAACAATCATCAGTATCTTTATCTACAACCAAAGAAGAGTATATTGCAGCATCAGGATGTTGTACTCAGGTTATATGGATGAAGCAAAATTTGACAGATATACAAGTTCAGTATGATGTTGGCACAGGGGCAGACCCAGGGTTCAACACTACAAAAACGCACTAACAAAACCCTAACTACCCTCCCTTTCGACAACACCTACGAAGCACATGAAGTCTCACCTAAGGTAGAGGCAGGGGTGGTTGCAGGACTCCAGTGTCTGCAACCTTAGCTGGGACACAGATCTATGACTGTAACACCTAAACAGAGAACTTAGCAGTTATAGTTCATCAATATCCAGTCTTAGTTTACAACATAGTTAAACCCTAATAATAAATCAGTGCAATATTCCCATAGATTCAATAGAGTCAAGCACTAAGAATACTAACATAGATAAGATCTAGCATTCATTCACATTATTCAGTACTAAGCTACCATATTAGATTCATCTATCATCTAACAATGAACTAAGCATTTAACCATATAAACAAGAGATCAACCATAAAGCATAAATCATTCACAACACAAGATATGAGTGGTTCACCCCCACCTTGGGGCTACGTCCACCAACTCTTTGTCTTGTTTATTAGATTCTCTTAATATTCTTACATGCACAGAGCCTCAAGATCAACTCCCTAGAGGACAGGATATCTACGCACTCTTCACTAGATCCTCCTTCCCCAAGCTAGGTTACAAAAAAAAGCCTACATACAGTCTCTTACAGTCACTTGCACTCAGCCTTGCTAGTCTCACACAACATGCACAAAGAACTTACAACTATTACTTGCACTCAACACAACTTATCACTCTTTGATCACATAGATTGAACTACTTCCTACATTGCCTAGATTTCTATTTATACATTACAAAATCAGGCATAAACATGGGTAAACCCATGGGATGATGTTCCCATACCCGTTACATAAACCCAAAACCCAAAAATCCCTAAAAAGGGGCTGAGATCCTGTGATATCCACTTTGTCTTGTGCTCCGCCTTCTATAGCCTGTTGAAGTCCCAAAAATAGGTCAAACATGAACAAGGATCCTCAAAACTTGGTCAAGGTCCAATAGGCCCCCAACACTCACCTGTGACTCATCCGGAGTCACTCTGATCTGGGTAGCTATGCTTCAAAATCCTCGAGCTTGGCTCAATCTGCTTCGACTTGTTTTTGTTCCATGAATTCCTGTTCAGCGGACTCTTGGATGACTGCTTCGTTGACATGCCCCTCTAGGCATTGTTCAACTGCAGTGATGGCTTGCTCCAGTTCTGATCCTCAGACTTTGATCTCTGGGAACAGTTGGAAAGCCTCATCCTATATAGGTTGGACCTTTGATTCACTTCCATGACTCTACTCTAAATGGTTTGGACCTATTGTTGAGCAGTGCACTACTCTTGGGATCGCTTCATCATTTCAACAACTGACAGGGGCTTCAACTGTGCCTGTATTGTTTCTGCTTACTGCTTCGCCTCCTAGAGTTGTTCCTCTAGTGCCTTCAGTTCCATATTCTCAGTGAGTCACTCATAAGTTTGGGCACTATGATCACTTAGTTGTTTACATTCCATGGTAAGGGACTTTATTCTCTCAACTATGCCTCGAGCAGTTGCTTCTCTTTGATCCCTCACATCCTGTGGAGTGTCGGGCATTGTGTGGAGCTCTAATTCTGCTATTATTTTTTGTAGCTGTAGGATAGCTTCTGTGAGCTTCTCTACTTGATGCACGATTTGGTCTTCTTCCTTTGGCTCTAAGCCTATCACAGAGCAGAGTGTTGTGTTGACTACTTCTTTCACTTCGAGTTTCTCTGTGAACAACTGTTCTTTTTCTTTTTGAATTTGTGCTTTATCCTCTTCAAACTTTGTTTGGAGAGCAATCTTCTCCTGCTCTGTAGCTCGAGGTTGTTCTATGAGTACTTCTTGCACTTGATTCAAGACTTGGGTGGCTTGTTCTTTTTTTTCTTGTGTGCGACAAAGGCAAGCTTCGGTCTCATTAGCTAGTCTGCGGAGTTGGGATGGCTCATCTCCCAACTCTAGTTCTTTCGATGGTAGGGGTGCAGTGGACACTGTGAGACTGGACTGAAGGGCTTGTTGTTCCCCTTAGAGTTAAACCTCAATTTTGTTGTATATATCCTCCTGTTTGGCTTCATGTTTCTGCAAGATTTCCTGTGAGGCATCATTTATAACTACGATGATGAATTCAAAATCATCGATAGTGAGCACAGTCTACATCTTAGTCAAGGTGGCTTTGGATTTCTTTCGAGAAGAGCGTTCGGGGGAGAAACCTTCCCTTTCTTCAAGGGATCAGCCTCATCTCTAGGCGGTGTTACTTCGCCTTTCTTTTTCTCAACTTCTTTTCCATTTATCTCTTCTACTTATTCATCACCCCCTTGGTTAGGTGATACTGAAGAAGTATTTTTTGATGTGTTGCTTAAGTCTTGGACTTATTCATTTTTCTTCATTCTACTGGTTTCGGGTGTGTCATGTTATTTGTGAGTGGCCTCCAAGCTATCAAGTTCAGGGTTAGACATCTTTGTAGGGTTAGTGGGCATAAGGAGGTCTACTGACTAGTCCTTAGTTATCTCCTCGAGTTCCTCTTCAGTGAGCTTGTAGTACGACTAAAGCTCCTCCTTATGCTCATCTTCTTGCACAATAATATAAATGAAGTTCTGATCTACGTGAAACTTCATGAGGGGTCGGAACCACTGCACAGTGTTTGGCATCATGTGAGATTCAGATTCGATAGCCCTCTTCAACTGGAGATAATATGTATGAAATACTGTGTTCAACTGCCACTGTTTTCCCATATCGCTCGAGTACCAGAGCGTGGTGAACTTCGCAGTGAGCAGCTCGAACGACTCAATGTCCGGGAAGGTCACACCTTCCAGCATCTCCCAAGCAAAAACGTGATGAGTATCATGATCCAGCTAAAGTGGAACTCATAGCCCTCATCCTGTGGTTCGCGGTAGTCTAATTCTAGTTGGTTAACTAGGTACTTCACCCAGTTCATCTATAGGCCTTCCATGCATTTCCCTACGAGGTCAACAACAAAGCCTGTGACCTGCGTGGGTCTATTTTTCCTTAATAGATTCCCTGCAATTAATTGGCATGCTAGGTGCACTGTGCCATTTTGGATGGAAGATACCTTTTATCCTCGCGTCCCCTTCTCAACATTGTCGTAGGTATCCTTGATCTTCTATGCCAATGCGCGATCTGTGGCTTTCCCTAGATAGAAGTCTTGTGGGTCGGGTCCTTCCATACTTAATCCAGTGATCCTATGGATCAACGTCAGATCGACTGTGATACGACGATCTAGCCATAAGTAGGCCCCATAGTAACATGAGAGCAGGAGCTTAACACAGGCGTTAACCTCCTGGCACCTTTCAAAGTGTGGGATTTTCATTACATTAAATAGGGTGGACTGTGTGAGGTTCATCGTCCATGGCTGGGGGATTATTTTTGAGTTCTTCCCCTTCGTCGTGGTCAAGTATTTATATGGGGTGAGCATACTATGGTTCTTGCGATCTCCTAGGTTGAAGTTGTTGAACTTCAACGTTGTGATATTGTCCTGCTGCACTCTAACTACGCGTATCCCCTTCAAGAGGTACACAGTAACCATGGTGTACTCAAAATCTCCTGGCACACTATTATGACTCACCGCACTGGCCAAAGGTGGGATGTAGTCGGGTAAGATGGTTGGGATTAGCTTCACATTTTCTAGGCCATCTCTATGCTTGGTTCTCTTTTCTGTGATGACTCGGGATGGCCCAGATCCGCGAGCAGTCGATGGAAAGGCTTTCACTCCTCTCGTCGATGATGCTTGTACACCCACAGACATTACCCTTTCAGACATTACTCTTTCAGTCATGAGGTCAATGAATACCTCCTTCACAGACTCTTCAATTGCACTAAGTCCTTCAGAAATACATGCTCGTGATCGAATATCTTGGGTTTGAAGAGTAACTACTCAATGCAACGGGGTGGATGGTGATAGCTAGATGATCACTATGAGAAATAAACTAATCTGTAGGCTCAGATAATAACAGTTGGAAAAAGTGTTCTCAGTGCAAGGCTCAACAGAATAAGTAGATAACTATGCAACAGATCTCTCCAACAGGTGAGAATCCTTCATTAATTCAGCTATGTCCATTACGGCGCAGTCCCAACGGTCTGATGGCGAGATTTCTTACCATAAATGTCGTTCTTATCATTCAGGGGTTAGTGTAACGGTTATACTATTTCCAAGGGCTATATTTCTTTGCCATGGCGAAGTGCCATGTGGCACTATTCTGATATCTCGACGAAGTTCCAGTTTTGCAAATTTTCCTTCTGCGAAGTTCCCTCTAGAACCTTCTATATTTTTTTATCTTTTCTCTCTTCTTACTGATATTTCTAGCCTTTTCCTAGTGAGCTTCATCTCAGTATTCCTCTTTCCATTCTGATTCTTATCTCCTCTTGGCATATTAACTTCATGTTGTTGAGATTCTTTCTTAGGATTAAGGGGAAATACTTCTTCTTTATCTGGGATAGGTGCTTCAGTCTTCTGTGAGTCTTCTTGTGTTCTTCCAACTTCAACATCCAATTTTATATCTTTAAATACCTTCGATCTGTTCTCCTGTTTTGCAATCAAGTGTGTGATCCTCCTAGTCATGAAATCTTTCAACTCTTGCTTCTTATTCTCTAAGACTTCTTCTTCTTTCCTTCTGCCCTGATCCCTTTCAATCCAAGGTTTTCCTAGTAATATGAAAAATGGGGCATTTTTCTCAATAAATTTAACAACCTCAAATTCCTCCTCTGTCGAAGTTCCATGAGCACTCATAGATATCTGGGTGAGATTTCCACGTAGGTTTATCATCTTTCCTCTAAATAATCCTATTCCTCCCAATGAAGGAATCATAGTAGGCTTTCCTAAAGTTTCCCAAGTTCTTTCTGTCATAATATTCACCTGTGTTTCTTCATCCAAAACACAGTCAGTGTCGAAGTCTTCTATTATTGTTTCTATGCACACTTTTTATTTGAAGATCTCTGATAAGTTGATATTTCGGTGGTCATTCAGGGTTTATTTTATTTGCGGCAATATAGACTCTGATTCTTTCTGGGGTTTTTCCATGGTCTTAGTTTCTTGACCTTTCCCATGGTCTTCTTGTCTCATATTCATTATTTCAAGCTTAGCAATCATTCTAGGGCAATTTAAAACTTCATGGTCCATAGCTTTACAACAAAGACAACTAGATCTTCTACCAGGTAATTACTTAGCGAGATGTCTCAGTCTTCTGCAACTATAACAAAGGTTTAATCCTCTCTATCTTTTGAAGGATCCCCAACCTTTCTTGTATTGCACACTATGATCATAGTAGCTAACCTGTAAAAAAGTCTTTATAGGATCCTGCATCCATTGGTTAGTCCAAACATTCTTTCTATGCATAGCTGTAACATATCTCTCACTATTCTTATCAAATCTACTTATATCAAATATTCTTTCTTCTAGTTGTGCCCTGCTTTTCAAGCTAGGACAAAATTTATCAAACATACCTAGATCCATACTTCTAAAACAAAAATTTCCACTTATCTTACCTTTAACAAAGCACGGAGCTTACAAATCTTACCTCCTTCATTCAAATCTGTCTCTTCTTCTTGGTACAGAGCTTCACAGATTAAATAATACTGCACACTAGGGAAACAGGTCTACGTACATAGCTTTCATAGTTTCAGGTCAAATCTTCGCACAAAGCTCCTTTTTCCTTAGTTCCCAGCAATCAAAGTTTCAGTCCCGGCAACGGAACCATTTGTTGGCACAGGGGTAGACCCAGGGTTCAACGCTACAACAATGCTCCAACAAAACCCTATCTACCAGCCCTTTCAGCAACACCTGCGAATCAGATGAAGTCTTACCCGAGGTAGAGGCAGGGGTGGTTGCAGGACTCCAGTATCTGCAACCTTATATGGGACACAGATCTGTGACTGTAACACCTTAACAGAGCACTTAGCAGTTACAGTCCATCAATATCCAGTCTTAGTTTACAACACAGTTAAACTCTAATAATAAATCAATGCAATATTCCCATAGATTCAATAGATTTAAGCACTAATCATACTAACATAGATCAGATCTAGCATTCATTCACATTATTCAACACTAAGCTCCCATATTAGATTCATCTATCATATAACAACGCACTAATCATTTAATCATATAAACAAGAGAGCAACCATAAAGCACAACGCATTCACAACACATGATATATGTGGTTCACCCCCACCCTGGGGCTACGTCCACCAATTCTTTGTCTTCTTTATTAGCTTCTCTTAATATTATTACATGCACAGAGCCTCAAGATCAACTCCACAGAGGAAAGGAGATCTATGCACTCTTCGCTAGATCCTCCTTCCCCAAGCTAGGTTATAACACAAAGCCTACATACAGTCTCTTACAGTCACTTGCACTCAGCCTTTCCAGTCTCACACAGCATGCACAAAGAACTTACAACTATTACTTTCACTCAACACAACTTACCACTCTTCGATCACATAGATCGAACTACTTCCTAAATCACCTAGATTTCTATTTATACATTACAAAATCAGTAATAAACATGGGTAAACCCATGGGCCAACGTTCCCATACCCATTACATAATCCCAAAACCCAAAAGTCCCTAAAAAGGGGCCAAGATCCCGCGATCTCCACTCCACTTTCAACAACCTATCTAAGTCCCAAAAATAGGTCAAACATGATCAATGATCCTCAAAACTTGGTCAAGGGACAACATATGATGAGCCCATTCCAATCTATTGCGATAATACAAGCACCATCGGTATCTCAAAGAACCTGGTGATGCACTCCAAGACGAAACACATTCCAATAAAGTATCACTTTCTACGAGAACAGGTTGCTGAGAAGAACATTAGAGTTGAATATGTGGGCACAAAAGAACAAGTGTTATACAACTTTATAAAACTGCTTCCAAGGGAAGCCTTTGAGTATTTTCTCCAGAGACTCAGAGTAATTTCTACCCCAAAATAAATGCTTTTGAATGCTATCTTATATTTCTTATATTTACCTGAGGAAGCACCATAAAGAGGACAGTTTAGGTTGGGGGATCAGTTTCAGGAAGAGTTCAGCCAGGGGGAATATTCCCAAGGATAATTCAGTTAGGGGGAGTAGCCTCGGATGAAAATATACCTTTTCCATTGATGACAAAGGGGGAGAGATTTATCAGATGCAAAGGTAAATGCTTGGAGAAAGAGCACAAAGGCATGGTTCCAGGGGGAGCAATGGTCACAGGGGGAGCATGAGTGATATGACTTCAGTACTACATCAGAGTGTTTCCATCAATGCCAAAGGGGAGTATTGTTGATTATTTGGGTTGGTTTTCATTGATGTCAACCCTTGAAGAAAGTCTGGTAGTGAATTCCAGTAGCACTAAGGTTTGGGTAATGGACCCAAGTTTGTTTGATGTATAATGGTATGAGTTTTAATATATTTGAAGGTAAGACTATTCTGGATGGATAGTACATGTCATTCCATTTTTGGTGGTATGTGTAACGTCACATAACTTCTCACAGTTAGAGAGTTATGGCCATGTGAAGTTGGAGAACCCTCATGAGTCATCTAGAGGCCCCAAAAGGTCAAAGTAGTCAAAGTGGTTGCAAAGAAGAAATTATTTAAATAATAAAGTGAAGTGATGAGTGTACTATAAGTCAAAGTGGATACAAAATAAAGTATTTAAATAATAAAGTTAATGGATAAATTACTAAGTGGACATGTGGTTAGAAGTGGGTTAGCCCTAAAATAAGGAAAGTGGTTTAAGAGATTTTAGAAGGTAAATAATAAAGTGAAGTGATGAGTGTACTATAAGTCAAAGTGGATACAAAAGAAATTATTTAAATAATAAATTTAATGGAGAAATTATTAAGTGGACAAGTGGTTAGAAGTGGGTTACCCTAAAATAAGGAAAGTGGGTTAAGATGGTTAAAACGTAACTCATTGAGGAAGCTAAATGAAAGTATAAATAAGAGGCAAGGCTCTCTCGTTTTAATCACTTGACCATATTGAATATCTACAAGTGACTAAGATAACCAAAGGATATCTAAGCCGAATTTAATATGGAAGGTGAAGTAAAGAAGGCCGAAATTCAAGGGAGGATAAATTATTTTGATGATGCTTTCTAAGGTATGTTATTTACAGGTCATCTCACCATTTTCATAATAAATTATTTTCTAGAATGGTTCAAACTGTGAAATTGGGAGAACGTTGAGGAAACATATCCAAGTAGCTATGATAAAAATTTCACCTTGTGGGTCATTGTATATTTGGATTTACACTCCGTGGAAAATAGGGTTTGTGGCTAGTCCTGAGACTAGTCTAAAACAGGTTTTTCGGGTAAAAATGCCATAAATTATTCATAACAGATACAAATTCAGTAAGAAAAAATGTATTGGTTAGAGTACAATATTTATTATTATGTGTACCATTTTCAAATCCATACAAAAAATATTATGTGCAAGGCACACTCTACAAGTTCGCTCTCCAGAATAAGCCAAAATTCAACAAGGTATGCCATTTTTTATATAACTCCTTTTTTGAGAGGTTCCAAGTAGTGAAACCTGGAGGAATTGCATAAAAGACACTGAAGAACATTGTGTACTATTTTCATATATTTATTTTTTATAGGTACATAGTTATTATTATTTCAAGTTAGGGTTGTAGACTAATCCAAAATTACTCATGTGAGACTAATGTAAAGTTTGATAAAAATTCTAGTCTCTTGTTATTAAAGATAAGGAAGGTTTGTAGGTATGTGATCATATACACCAGGTCTATTATAGATTTACATATCATATTTGGATGATGAAATTGATGAGGGCATTTAATTGAGGTATGTTATAGATAGAGGTTGTATAACAGTGAGGTTGTCGCACATGGTTTGATGTAATGGTTTATGGTATTTAGTTATGGATAGTGTGATGTATTTCTAGATAAATTTTGATGGTTATATTGGTATATGTGTTTGGTATATGGTTGAGGTACATTTTGGGTACATGGTTGAGACAAGTAGTTGATGATTTCGTACATACATGAGGTGTATAGTTGATGATGTTGGTACATCTTGATGAGTCATAGTTTATGTGTATTTGATGCATGATTGGTACATATTTGGTGCATGGTTGATGCACACATTGATGGT
>JASDQU010881856.1:133252-151083 GCA_032191745.1 Picea mariana
TGTAGCCTCCTTCTGGTTGTAGCCAGAGAATTGGGGAGTTGGAGCTTCCTTCAAGTTGTAGCCTGAGAAACTAGGGGGTTGGAGCCTCCTTCTAGTTTTAGCTGGAAAACAAAGGAAGTTGGTGCTTCCAAGGAATGTAATTCTTAAAGACATATAAGAAAAAAAATTATGTGGTTTTCTCCCTCTTTGGGTTTTCACGTAAAAACATTGGTGTACTGTGTATATGTATGATTGCTCATTTGTTCCTTGTTTATTTACTTTTCAACTATTGGATGATAATGCTACATTGATATAACTGTTTCATTTTAAGGTTAAAAGGGATTAAATTGATCTATTACTGATTCACCCCCCTCTCAGTGATCCAACAAGAGGGAGAATGTCTCACGCAAGTGGAGGATTCACTGAAAAATATGCCAAATTAGTTAGAAAAGATGTGATGCATATTGATATATCTAGCATCACGTATACCTCCCTTCACTCATCATCATATCCCTTCCCGCAACCATTAGAGGAAAACAATCATTTCCTTGACATGTCCATCCATGCATGCCCCAGATATCAACAAGATTAGGATAGGTGTGACCAGTCACTTCATCATGTCAGTTGTCTCACTAGGAATGTGTCAATATTTTACAAAAGGAAACCAAACAACACAGAGAAAACCAATCTACAAATAGTCAAACTGCTAAACATAGATCATGTTGATGTCAAATGTTGCATATGATAATCCATCTACACTATCCGTCTCTATGGGAGAATATAACCAACCATCTAGGATACAAACGTTAGGAGAGTGTGTCCAACATTGCACAAAGGGGATAATTTCCTTCTATGGTATCATTATCTCTTATCTAATATCTAAAGGACATTCAATAATCTACCCTAACATGCAGTTGTATCAATTGGCTCATCTAAGGAAGCTTCTTGAGGCAGGAGATTCAAGGATTTGGTCATTGGTAATCTACACTAACAAAGGGTGAGGTATGAGGAGAAGACGTTAGAAGGCCTTTCAACCAATCAATGACCCAAATAATTCCATGGTTGAACAGACCCAATGCAACAAAAGGAAGGCCCATTGAACCAACTAAGAATATTTGAATCAAGGCTCAATCAGGCGAGGAGAAAACACCCACACAATAGCGGTACACATCAAATTTGGGGGTTAAAGTCTATTTTTACCCAGTAAAATTAGGTAAAAATCAGTTATAAAGCTGAAATTGGTTGGAATACTAGAGACTGTACCAAGATTCTGACAAGCAATTTCAATTTTTAAGAAGTAGTATTGGTCCAGAAGAGAAGTTTTATATCAAGAAGAAGTGACTATAAATCATCATAAGGAGCTCATTTTTAGGGCTGACAGTTTGGGGAATTTAAGATTATCTTATACTTGACCTATCTGATCAAGATCCCCTTAGGCACAGACAAATTTTCAAGGCTATGTGCTTTAAGATAATAATCCCATGCGTTATGCTTTAATATGTGCTTATTTTTGTGTATGTGCTCTTGTAAAAGCCATCCCTCTCATCTCATGAATTATTTTATCATATCCCCATTGATAAAATCTCAAGCAACAAGTTTTATGAAATGTTTAATGTTACTACATGTTGTCTAGCTTATGATACGAAAGTATTTCATCTGAATGCATGACCACTTCTTGTCATTTTTTCATGTATTTAATGATATGCAAAGGGTACCTCCATGGATTTAAATATATGAAAATGTTCATTGTTTGATGCATGATTTAACGATATGATATATATTTTAGAACTGTTGAATTCTTAATTACTCAACACGTTATTCTTTCCATAAACTATGAGATTCACCTTAAATCCGCCTCCCATGTTTATTTTTTATTTCTTCTAAATACATCTCTTCCCAACTTAAAATCAATTTGTATAAATCACTCGTGGACAAATGCCTATTGATGTTGAATGTTTTGATGTTTTGTATGGGATTGTTTGAGGGTCGAGAGTTATGTAAGAGAGAGAGAGAGAGAGAGAGAGAGAGAGAGAGAGAGAGAGAGAGAGAGAAACAATTACCCACAATTTTGTATAATTTTTGTTGTTATAAGCATGGATTTAAAACTCTCTCTGAGTCTCAGCCCCTGGGATGCCTCTTCATCATTCCATTGATATATTGGAACATCTTGAGGGACAACATCTAAAATGGCATTGTTTTTGGTGATCCAAGTGGATATCGATGGTCACCCAGCTATTCCAACTGGCTCATTTTGGTAGTTTTTCAGTTTGGGATTTTTTTTCCTGGCTTTTGGGTCCCGAACTTCTGAGGTCGTTTTGAGGCCCTAAACAACATTTTTAGGGCTCACCACAGTCACACTGTAGGCTTTATATTCAATATTATGGAAACATGTGTATTCCTCGGATAGACCTTTCCAACGAGCTATCGTGCACCTAAAACAAAGGTCGTATGGAAAAATTACGCCCCCGAGAAGTTGATACACCAAACTACCCAAAACGGGGTCCACAAAAATGTTGGCTTTTCATCTTTTGGGGTTAGGATTTTGGATTTTCTTTATGTTGAAAAGGCCTTTAGAGTCTCATTGTAATCCATCTTCTTGCAAATGTGAGTATCTATCACATCTCTTCTCAAAGATAAGCTGACACCATTCTAGCGAGTCTTTCACTCTGTATTTTTACAGTCTTTGTACATTTCGCTCATTAATAGAAATTGTGTATTACTGTATCTTTTTGTTTATGGATGCATCTATGATATATTTTTGTTATATTGTTGGATATTCTATATATATTTGTACATTTATTTATTATATCTCCGCTCTCATTTCGTGCCGAAAATAATATGGATCAGTGGTGTCAGAGCAGTCTGCTCTTGATCATTTTTCAGTGCATGTCCCTGACGAGGTTTGAGTATAGCAAGTTGGGTCTCAAGCTTGTCTCTCTTGAGGACAATTGCTTTCACGTGCCCAATAAACCCTCCATGGAGGAAGAAAAAAAAATGGCAGAGAAAAAGATTCTATTAATCTATTGCTGGAGCAAGCTCTCATGCGATAGAGGGACGAAATGATGGATAATTTTTCCCACATCCTTTAATGCCTACCAATAACAACCGGTGCATTTTTATCAAGCAGCCACTTTGGAGGAACCTTTCCTTTCAAGGTACAAGTTAATTTTGATATTCCCATATTTGAAGGACAAATATATGCAGATGCCCTAGAAAAATGGTTAAATCTACTAGAAGGTTATTTCTTTGTTCATAATTTCTACGACAGGGAAAATATCACCTTCACACTCCTTAAGGCTCTCCCCCATGTCAAACATTGGTGGGAAACTTACTGGGAGAAAATTTCCATAGAGGAGTCTGGAATATATGGGGCCAAGCCCACTTGGGATTTTTTGTGGATGTGGTCAAGGAACAGTATTACCATATTGTTAACTATAATGGCCAATACATGAGATGGTCCACACTGCGGAAAGAGAGGGGCCAAATAGTGCTAGAGTTCACAAATAATTTCCATACCTTGCGCAACAAGTTGGGTATCAAAGACTCTGAGCGGCATCTAGTTCTGAAATATCATGGGGCTCTACATAGGTAGATTCAAACTAAAATGGATTTCCTGGACATATCATCAATCGGAGCTTCTTATCGATATGTTGTTAAAATTAAGAAGAAATTTAAGCACTAGAATAAGAAGGAGTTTGGTCTACAAATATGCAACAAAAAAAGTATGATAAAGATGGCTCTAACAAATAGCCTCATGAAAACCAGTCCAAGCCATAGGAAAACAAGGGTCACAGGAAGACGAAGAAGGAAACTAGAAAGTGGTCTGATTTCCACAAAAGAACCTTGAACAACACTGATGAATGTCACCCAAAACAATCATTGGTGGTTGATATCAAAGACAAGGAGCTGAATCCTGATTCAGAATCTGATTTAGAAAATACTGGTAGAAGACAGATCATTGACGTAGACCCCACTGCTATTGTCATGACCTCATCAATTCAACCAAAAGAACCAATAGATCCTGAAGAGGGGGAGCACCTTTTTCATTCACAGATGTGGGTGAAGGGAACCCCGCTACATTTTATCGTTGATAGCAGAAGCTAGAAGAACCTCATCTCAGCAGAGGTTGCCAAATAGTTGGTATTGTCAACAACACCACACCCGCAACCATACAACACTGGGTGGCTTTGCCAGGGATGAGATCTCTGTGTCCACCAACAGTGTCAATTTCCATATGACATCCATCCCTTAAAGGATGAGGTATTATGTGATGTTTCCCCATTGTATGTCTGTGATGTTCTCTTGGGCCAACCATATATGTGGAAGCACCATGTTATTTATGAGTCTCGACCCCATAGTGTCATTGTTACTCTAGGGGTCATATTTACAGGATACCAAAGATAATTCCAACTATTTTCCCACCTAAATAGTGCCACAAGGTAGTATCTCATACTACAAAATTCAGCTTCTTCACAATCTGTTCAAAAGGTGAACAGAAGGACACTACAACCACAATAGCTTCGGTCCAAGCACCTTCTATCCAATAGAAACAGATCGACAAGATTTCAGCAAATCTCAAATATTACTTCTACACATATTCATCTCATGTATCCTGATTGGTTGAATAGAGTCAACCCTTCTAGCAACAAGTTCGTGATAGCCTTCCACAAACCAAGCAGTGCAATGTCTCCAGCAAGGCAAACAACTCACCAAGATTCAGATTCAGCAATTGCTTTCCCCTCTCCCCTGGGAACACAATACAATGGATAACATTTCTTCCTAAGGAAGGAGGATTGATCTAGGTGGATATTAGTGGCCACCCACCTATTCCAACTGGCTCATTTTGGCAGTTTTTATTTTGGCAGGTTTTTTCCTAGTTTTCGAGTACCGAACTCTTGGGGTCATTTTAATTACCTAAACAATGTTTTTAGGGATATCCACAATCATAATATAGAATTTATCTAGAGTTTGATGTAAAAATGTTTACTCCCTGGATAGAACTTTCCAACGGGCTATGATGCGCCTAAAATGGAGGTCGTATGCAAAAGTTACACCCCCGGGAAGTTGATACACCAAACTACCCAAAACGGGGTCCACAAAACTATTGGCTTTTCATCTTCCGAGGTTAGGGTTTTGGATTTTCTTTATGTTAAAAAGTCCTTTAGAGACTCATTGTAATCCATATTCTTGTGAATGCGAGTAGCCGTCACATCTCTTCTCAAAGACAAGTTGCCACCATTCTAGCGAGTCTTTCACTCTATATTTTTACAGTCTTTGTACATTTCACTCATTAATACAAATTGTGTATTACTGTATCTCTATGTTTATGGTTGCATCTCTGATATATCTCTGTTATATTATTGGATACTTGAGATATCTATGTACATTTATTTATTGAATCTCCGCTCTCATTTTGTGCGGAAAATAATCCAGATCAATTGGGGAATGAAATTTGAATATATATTTCCCTGGGGATATGACATCGCAAGATCTGATACTCGAGGGTGAATGATTTTCAGGCACCTGAATTTTGATTATTTCACCTGGAGACTCCACAGAAAGAATATTTGGAATCTAATATAAGATATACTAGAAACAACCTAGAGCCTAAGCATACTCCACTATACTCAGATTCGGAAAAGCTCATGACCTGAAGAAATCTCAAAGAATTTCAAATATCCCTATCTTTAGGTAACCCTAATATAGAAGCATGTCCTTCTGCTATTCGTAGAGGTAGCGAGTATTTTTAGTTAATTGATATACCTATCGATTATACTTATTCCACCAAGATACCTTTTGAACCCATAATAGATCTATATAATTCACCCCTAGGATTCTTCCAAGAAGCAAGCTCTTCCTTCAATCCCATTCAAAAAAAACATGTTAACCCTCTATATGTTGAAGCCCATAATTGCATCCTACAAAATATTATGACCAATTTAGTAGGAGGAAGAGCTAGGGAAAATCAATCTGCCCCACCACCTTCAATCCCTTGGGTCATGGATAGATTTGGCCCTTTGAATATGATTTCCCATGTTCATGACCTCCCTAAAAATTACTTGAAGTTGTTACCCAAGTACATTGGTGAACCAACCCTATTTGTTGAGGAGCATCTAACAACCTTCCAAGATTTCACTGAAAACTTGTTCATGGAGCATGACGATTTCTTCATGAGGTTTTTTGTTCAAACCCTAGAAGGAGTTATTTTTTAATGGTTCAAAGAAATCCCTACAAACTCTATTGATATTTTGAAATCTCTTGAGTCTTCATTTATGAAGTAGTGGGAGGAGAAGAGGGACAAGATATATTATCTGACTGAGTTTATCTCCCTCAAGAAGAAATAAAATAAATTTGTTGTTGACTTAAAAAGAAGGTTTAACAAGATTTACAATAATATTCCTAGAGACATAAATCCTTTGTAGCAAGGAGCCAAGGTCACATATGTTGGGGACTTTGATGCAGACTTTTCCATGGTATTAAGAAAAAGGAGAGCTGCTAGTCCACTGATAATGCAATATGATGCAATAGATATTGAAGGAAATATGATTTCATTAGGAAAAATGAAGCAAAAGTATTATCAAGTAGAAAAGAATAAAATTAAAGAAGACTATGGTCCTTCTGATCAACAAAATATTCCCATGAATCCCAAATGGATGACATGTCTAGACTAATTAGAAATATGAAAAATAATATGTCTAGATTTGAGATGGAGAATGGTAATGCAAATAAATTTCCTCAAGAAGGAAGGGAAAGTAACCCTAACTATTTTAGGAGGGATTTCAATCCTTAGCTCATGAAGAGGGAAATAAGAAATGATTAAAAACTCGTTCAAGCCCCATAAGAACTAATGATAAAATTAACCTAGTGGAGGAAGAAAGAGATGAAGGATATGTTGATAACCCAAAAGAAATACATTTGTTGCAAGAGGAAACAAATGCCATGCATATAACTTAGAATGATTATGAATATTTCCTCAACACTAGGAAGTAGACCCCTAATGGTGGATCTAATGAGGAACTATTGTCCTTTTTTTCAGTACATGATGTTTGCAGATGCATTGTGGGATGAGATGCATAGGAAATATGATCTCAAACCTAGGTAGAAAGCAGTTAACCAGGACAACCAACTCCAACTTTAATAGTCTATCCCAAATATTTCTATGGATAAAATCAAAGAACTAAAAGTTATTGTCAATACTAAAGAAGATGGAGAATATTCAAATATAACAGAGATAGAGGTTAAGGAATTTGAGGAATTAGTTCCACCTTTCAATATTGAGAAATAAATCTCCAAAATCAAGATCCTTGTCCCACTAGAAGAGCTGGAGAAAAATCCATTGTACCACAAGCAAATTGAAAATGTCATTCAGGGGAAAATCCCAATGAGTCCTCCTAACATTGTGATTTGAATTATGAGTCTTCCTCTATAGTTTTTGGTCCTCACATAAATGATAAGGAAGAATCTGTTGCACCTTTCTACAAGACCCTAAATATCCATGAAAAAATGCCACATAACTATATGCTTGATTCAGGGGCATCTCATAATCTTATGCCAAAAGTGCTAATGGAGAACATGTCTTTAACAAATTTCTGACTCATTCCGTCATCATCACTTCCAAAAATAATGTCATCAACATAAACTTGAATTATCAATATACTACTTGATTTACCTTTACGTAGATATTTTTGTCTCCGTTGCCTTTCCTGAACCCTTGATGTTGTAGATACCTATCCTATCTTGAATACCATGCTCTGGGGGCTTGTTTGAGTCCATACATTTCCTTTTTAAATATTCAAACATAATCTTCCTTTTTTTATAGTAGAAATACTTCTCGTTGTTTGATGTAGACTTCTTATTCTAGTTCTCCATTTAGGAAGGTTGGTTTTACATCCATCTGATATACTTTTATTTTCTTAGAACATGCATAAGACAATATCAGTTTGTCTACTTCTGATATGGAAACTAGGGAAAAAATTTCTTCAAAATCTATTCCTTCAACCTGAGCATATCCCTTGCATACTAACCTTGATTTGTTCCTAGTTACCTATCCATCCTCATTCAACTTGTTTATGAATACCCATTTTGTGCTAATCACATTCTTATTCTTAGGCCTTGGAACAATTTCTCATGTTTCATTCTTCTCTATCTAATCCAGTTCTTCTTCCATAGCCTTGATCTTGTGTTAATCGACGCTAGCTTCTTCAAAATTGTTAGGTTCAACTGTGAACAATAGTGCTAGATTCCTTTGTTCTAGTGAGTGTAATTTTCTTCAGGTTACAACTCATGTGTATTTTTCCCAATGGTTTGTTTTGGTGGATGATTTTTCTGCATTCTTCATCTAGGATTTTTGGGAGATATCTAAATATTTTTTTGGTCATATTTCTCTTGCTATACTTTTGGATACTCTTCTTCTTCTTCTTCTTCTTCTTCTTCTTCTTCTTCTGCTTCTATTTCTTCTACTTCTTCGTTCAAATCATCTTCTCCTTCTTGCTCTATTGTGTCTTTGCTTTCTACTTTGGACTTTCATACACTTTTCTCGTCAATATGTATATTGATGCTTTCCACTATTTTATTGAGTCTTATACTAAAACAATTGTATTCCTTTCTCTTGCTTGAGTACCCAACAAATATTCCTTTGCCAACTCGGGAGTCAAATTTTCCAATCCTCTCGTCTTCTCTTTTTATATAACACTTGCTTCCAAATACTCTAAAATGCTTCACATTTGTCAGTCTTCCTTTCCATAGATCATAGGGAGTCTTATCATTGTTACTTATGAGCATTCCTTTGTTTAGGATATGAACCATCGTATGTACTTCTTGTGCCCAAAATATGTCACCCAACTTAGAATATTTCAACATGGTTCTGGCCATTTCTTGTACTGTTTGTTCTTTCTTTCAGCCACTCCATTTTGTTGAGGTGTCTTGGTTGCTAAGAATTTCCTTTTTATTCCATGTTCGCCACAAAAATCCATGAATTCCTTCGATGTAAATTCTCCACCATTGTCTGATCTCAAACATTTGATTTTAGATTATGTCTTTATTTCAACCATTTCTTTGTGTATCTTGAAGTTTTCGAATGCTTCTAACTTCTTCTTGAGAAAGAAAACTGCATTCATTCTTGTGTAGTCCTCAACTAGTAGCATGAAGTATTGTTCACCATTTAATTCCTTTTCTCTTGTCAGTCCACACAGATTGGTATGCATGATCTCCAATGGTTTTTTCGTAGAGTAATCCTTTGATTTGAACTTGGTCCTAGTCTATTTTCCTTGTAGAAAATGCTTACATAGAGTATTTGTTGGCTTTGAAATTTCAAGAATTTTTTTTACTACCTTTTTGATGATTTTGACAAGATTTTCAAAGTTCACGTGACCCATTCTTTTGTGCTAAATACAACTTTCATTTTCCTTTCCTAAGAAACATCTTTCTTTCCTAATTTCATTTAAAACATATATGTTGTTCAACGTCCTTATTCATGTCGCCACTAACTTTTTTGATCCTTATTTATTAATTTCTCATTTCTCTAAGTCGAATTGAAGTGTGTGTCCTTGATCACACATTTGACTTACACTCAGTAGATTGTGTTTCATATCTTCAACCAATAGAACATTTTCTACCATGGAATCTTTTCTTTCAAGATTAATTATTCCTCTAAATATAATTTTAGCTAGATGATTATTTCCAAATGAAACTAATCCATCTCTTTCTTTCTTGAAAGTTGGAAACATGTTCTTGTCACATGTCAAATGCTTTGAACAACCACTATCAACATACCAATCACTTTTTATGTGTTGGGATTGTAGAGTAAGTGAGCAATGATTATGTTTTTGTTTCCATATCTCTCGTGGTTCCGATATATGATTGTTAATGTTAATCTTTGGTTCCCTCGGCGGAATAGTCGATCGACAATTCCTTGTCATGTGTCCAAAATTGTTTCATTTGTACATTCTACTTCATTGCTCAATGAACCAAAATTGTTTTGGTTTCTACTATATGATTCATAAGATTTTCAGGGATAACTATTATTTAAGTACCCTGCATAGTTGCTTTGTTTCTTAGCATAGGCTTTGCAGTTTACAATTTTATGTCCAAAATTAACACAATTAAAACAATATACATAAAAAAACCTTTGATACCTTGGAGTAGATGATTTTCTTTGCAATGTAATCCTTCTGAATCTGTCTCCTTGAGTCTTCATTATTTATGGAATGTTCTTATTTGGGAGCTTGCATTCTTCCTTCTTGACATAATCTCTGACAATCTCTGCATAGCTTCTTTGTTATGATTCATGTTGTGTTGTCTTGGAGCTCAATTCTTTCTCATTATTTACTTGATTGTATCCTAGTCTGAATCCGT
This sequence comes from Picea mariana, assembly GCA_032191745.1. Taxonomy (NCBI): domain Eukaryota; kingdom Viridiplantae; phylum Streptophyta; class Pinopsida; order Pinales; family Pinaceae; genus Picea; species Picea mariana. Next base: position 143,585 of record JASDQU010881856.1, read on the forward strand.
AATTGGATGGTATTTGATTGTTGATTATTTGATCCAATATTCTGGTGTTCTTATACTGCATATCTTTCTTCTAAATATCTTTCCTCAAAGATACCATTCCTGCTTCCAAGATTCCAATCGTTTTCTCCTTTTCTTTTAACTGAATTCTAAGTGTTTCCTCAATTTTTTTCTCTTCTTCTATCTAAATTTTTAGACTTGTGATCATCTGCTCAATTTCTTTAGAGTTGAAATTTTGATATCCCTCTTTCATTTTTAACTCTACCTTGAGTGACTTGTTTTTCTTTATTTATTTCCTAAGTTCCTCTAATGCACTAATTATCTCTACTCTGATATCGACTTCACCTTGTTCTTCGAAATATTCTTCATCATCTTCTACTTCCATGAAGAGTTCTCTTTATGAATTACTTTCACTGTCAACATTATCTTCGTATGATGAGGAATTTTCTTCTTTTGAGTAGAAAATTTTCTTGAAGAATTTCTTTTTTTTTCTTCTCTTGTTTCCCTTTTGATATTTCTTTTCCCTTTTAGGATCTTCTTCATCATCACTATCTTTGTTATTATGGGGACATTTAGAATAAAAATGACCAATACCACCACAATTAAAACATTTTAATGGAAGCATACCTTTGTACTTTCCAGTTCCTTTCTTTAACTTCCTTATGAAGTTATCCATTTATGCATCTTCGTCTGAATCATCACTACCATTGTAAATTAGTTTTGATGTTTGCTTGTCATTATTCTTTGTCTTCTTGGATTCCTTGAAATTTTCTTCCTTCATGAGTGGGTTCTCCTATTTTATTCTCATTTCATAGGATGTAAATATTCCATGTAACTCATGTTGATACTGAGAGGGGGGTGAATCAATATCAAGTACAATTTCAAAAAAAATTCAACTTATACTTCAACCATATTATATATTCCATTATATCTAATGAGAAATGAACAATAGTAGAAGAGTTACACAAATACACCACAACACACCATGCACAATATATGAGAAATAATCAATAGTTATTGTTCAAGGGAAGTAATGACTTCCAAGGGAAGCTACAGCTTACAAATATAAAGGGAGGGATAAACCTCCAAAAGGAAGATATAATCCTCCAATATCAAGAGAGAGTTGACCTCTCCATACTTTCCCCTTCCTTCCACCCAAAAAGGAGTTATAGAGAAAATGGTAGACCTTATTCAATTTTGGTTTATTTAGGAGAGCGAACTTGTACAGAATTCCCCATGCTCAATATTTAACATATGATTATGAAATTAGTACAAGAGAAACTAAATCTCGTACTCTTTCCAATGCAGTTGGTCTCACTTCATTTGGATTCTCTATGAATAATTTATGACTTTTTTACCCAAAACACATGTTTATGACTAGCTTCAGGACTAGTCAAAAACCATATCATCCACAGAGTGTATCTCCAAAATTATAGCGATTGAAGAGATGAAAATTTTACCATAGGTACCTGGATATGTCTTCTCAATAGCCTTCGTGTTTCACCATCTGAATCGTTATATAAAAAAAAATTATAGTGAAAATGGTAATATGACATGTAAATAACATACCTTAGAACACATCACCAAAAGACTTCATCCTCCTTTGAAATCCGACCTTCTTTAATTCTGATTTCCTCTGAAATTCTACTTATATCTCCTTGTTCATTAACAAACTTGTGTGTGTACAAAAATGAATGTTCAATAATATGTATTTATACCCTTTATGTCAGTTCCTTTTAACATTAGGTCTGACCTGACACTTTCTTATTTTGTAACTCTTTTATTTAATTATCTTCAGGGCCGACCTGTACTTCCTTCTTCAATTCACTTTGTCATCTTCAAAAAATCATTTATCCTCAACCGTGAGGACCCATGTGACGTTCCACACACCATCGGAAGCAACATAAATTACACTATTCATCCATGGGTGTTGTATCTGCATGTGTAATTTCCTTCATGTCTATCTACTTCGATCAACTGTGGGGTCCAAAAGCCAATGACTAGGGTTGAAATTAATGACAACAACCAATATTCCAACAATCTCCCCCTTTTTCATTGATGGAAACACTCATGCTCCCCATGTCCTCATGCTCTTGGTTTCTCTCCCCCTTTGACATCAATGGAAAAGGGTAGGGATGCTCCCCCTAAGTTTAATGGACAAACGTAACTCTCTTCTTTGGGGTTGTTCCCCCTGAACATATAGCACTTAATAACACTTCATTTTTATGGTCTCTTTCTTCCTTGGAGATTTTTCGTGGATCTAGGATGTATGTGTTACTTGGTCTTCTTGTTGCAGTTGCAACCAATCTTCCTAAACCTTCTTCTTTGATTTTAAATATTTGTGAGTCAAATGTGAGAGTATATCCTTGATCACTCATTTTACTAACACTGAGTAGATTATGCTTCAAGTATTCAACCAATAGGACATTCTTTTCTTTTACATTTTTGCTTCCAAGCTCTACTACACCTTTTCCAAGTATTTTGGTAGATGAGTCATCTCCAAATGCAACATTACCACCCTTTCTCTTCAAGCTGATGAATTTGTCTTGATCCCCGATCATGTGTGAATAACATCCATTATCTATGTACCATTCATCTTCTTCTTTACATTCTTCATTGGTCAATGCTATTCAACAATTTTCATTGTTTGTAATCTCTTTCCTTATCCATATTGTGGTTGGCATAGGGAAATATTCATTCATATATCTGCAATCTCATGCTTTGTGACCAATACAATTACATTTGTAGCATACAATATTTCCTCCATCAATGGAAAAAATGAATTATAAATTTTGTTGACAAATCCACGATTGTTTCCATATCTTCTATTTACACCATTCAAATTTCTTGCATAGTTGTTCCTTTCATTTATTATGCAATTAATTGCCTTATGTCCATCTTAAAAGTGACCTTCTTTGTGTTGTAGTCCATCTGGGTTCATGATCTACTCTTTTGTAGTTTCCTTCACACTGATTGAATCTTCTTTGATTCCTGAAGGTATGAGGTCTTCTTGGATATTCATCTCCTTTCTAATCATTCCTTCTTTCTGGTATCCTGGTCCACTTTTCATCAACTATCTGTGTAGATATTTCTTCAACCTTCTTGTTGGTATTTTAATCTTTTTTGTATGAAGTTTCACCCATGCATCCAAGATGTGTTAAGTCTTTTGGCACTTGAGAGTTTCTTAAGCTCTTCCTCAATGAGACAACTTCTTGTTCAAGTTTCTCACAATATTCTTCTTTCTTCATCATTGGGTCATTCCTTACTTCTCTTATTCTTCTTGCTTCTTCGACTAGAGGTTTCAAGGAAATGATTTCTTCTATTAGTTTCTCAAATTATTCTAATTGTTTCTTCAATATTTAAATTGTCTTTTCACAACTACCCAATTCACTTCTTAGTTTTCTATGTGTTTTTTTGAGCTTTCTATTTTCAATCTCAACATGCTTCAATTTTTTAATATTCTCATCTTCTTGTTGAATCATTTATGCTTCATTATTTTCTTCTTCTTAATTGGAATTTTCTTCTTTAGTGTCATCTCTTTCAATCCTTGGATAAGGACATTCAAATTCAACATGTCCTACTCCTTCACAATTAAAGCAAAATAACTCACCTCTATTTGCTTCTTTGAAATATGAGATGTTGTAATTTGCTTCAACTTCTTCATCTTCTTTTTCTACTTCTTCCCTTGAATAAAGGTCTTGTAGCTTGTCCCAAAGCTCTTTTGTTGATGCACATGATCCCACCTTGGATTTCACTGAATCTGTTAATTCATCCAAGATGATATCTATTGTCAATTTGGTGTTCCTTCTTTCTTCCTTCTGAGTTGAAGTCTTTGGTTTCTTCAAAGCATTGTATCCTAAAGAAACTGAGAACCAAACATCTTCCCCAAGAGATTTCAAGTAAGTTTCCATTCTATTACTCCAATATTCAAAATTGCTTCCATCAAATGGTGGAATCCCATTTGGAATGTCGTCTTCCATTTTTGCTTAGGATCTTCCTTCCAATGGTTAAACTATACTGAAGGTAACCCACTCTGATACCAATTGTTGATACTAAGAGTGGGGTGAATCAATATCAAGTACAATTTCAAAAAAAAATCAACTTATACTTCAACCATATTATATATTACATTATATCCAATGAGCAATGAACAATAGTAGAAGAGTTACACCAATACACCACAATACACCATGCACAATAAATGAGAAATAATCAATAGTTTTTGTTCAAGGGAAGCTACAAATTCCAAATATAAAGGGAGGGATACAACTCCAAAAGGAATATATAATCCTTCAATATCAAGAGAGGGTTAACCTCTCCATCCTTTCCCCTTCCTTCCACCCAAAAAGGAGTTATAGAGAAAATGGTAGACCTTATTTAATTCTGGTTTATTTAGGAGAGCGAACTTGCACAGAATTCCCCGCGCTCAATATTTAACATAATATTTTGAATTTATTACACAAGAAACTACAACCCGTACTATTTCCAATTCAATTGGTCTCACTTCATTTGGATTCTCTATTAAGAAGTTATGACTATTTTACCCGAAACACCTATTTATGACTAGCTTCAAGACTAGTCAAAAAACCTATCTTCCACAGAGTGTATCTCCAAAATTATAGCAAATAAAGAGCTAAATTTTTTACCATAGGTACCTGGATATGTCTTCTCAATAGCCTCTGAGTTTCACCATATTAATCGTTATAGAAAAAAAATTATAGAAAAAATGGTAAGATGAACTATAAATAACATACCTTAGAACACATCACCAAAAGACTTCATCCTCCCTTGAAATCCAGCCTTCTTTACTTCAGATTTCCTAAATTCAATTTATATCTCCTTGTTCATTAAAACACTTGTGTGTGTACAAAAATGAATGTTTAATGAGATGTATTTATACCCTTTATGTCACTTCCTTTTAACATTAGGGTTGACCTAACATGACTTATACTATCCACCCATGACTTATACTATGCCACATACCACCGGAAGCGGCATGACTTATACTATCCACCCATGGGTGTTGTATTTTCATGTGTAATTTCCTTCATGTCTATATACTTCGATCAACTGTGGGGTCCAAAAGCCAATGGCTAGGGTTGACATCAACGAAAATAACCAATCTTCCAACAACTCATCCATGTTGAACTTATTAAGAGTTGTTCTTTCTTTTAGGGATGATATTTTAGGATAAAATCCAATAGGAAGAGACCTCAATACCTTTTGAACAACTATTTTTCGATCAACTTCTTCTCCCAATACCTTAATAGTGTTAACTATTTTGTGAACTCACAGAAAATAGGCCACAATGTCTTCATCTTCCTTCATCTTCAATTTCTCAAACTTAGCTCTAAAGGTTCAAATTTTATCTCACTTGAATTTGGTATCTCCTTCATAAATGTTTTGGATTTTATCCCAAAGATCCTTTGCACTTTCACAATCCATAACCTTGACAAATATTGAATCAACCAGACTTCTCAGAACATTACCTTTATCCTTTGAATTTTTTTCACTGAGTTTCTTTCCATCTTTATCGATTCGGGGAGTGGTTGGTGGTGTATACCAATCTACTACTGATTGTCAAACCTCAAATCCCTGTGCCTATAAACAAATTTCATCCTTTTATTCTAGAAAGTATAGTTCTGACCGTCAAACACTGATGCTCCAATATTAGCATATTCCATGATCTCCTTCCAGTGATTAGACTATTTTTTGAAGGACCCGCTCTGATACCAATTGTTGGAATACTGAGGGGGGGGTGACTCTGTATGAGCACATTTCTTTCTTTAACCACAATATAAATTATTCAATAATATTCAATAGTTTTTCATTAGCATTTAATATATCATCAATCCCATAATTCAATGCATAAAGAACACATAAACATAGTACACTCGAATTTTACGTGGAAACCTAATGTGGAAAAAAACCATGGAATGTTTTTCTTATTTATCAAAGAGTACATTCATTGGAAGTAGAAAATTCCTATTTCTCCAGTTACAAATAGAAGGAGGCCGATCCAACCCCCTATTTATAGGATTCAACCCAAAGAAATCTCCAACTCCCTAATTTACTGGCTCCAACCAGAAGAAGGCCACAACACCCCTTCCTTGCCCCGTCCAGCCACCATGAAATATAAATGTAGAACAATATTTCACTACCACTATTGTTGTAAATGATAACCTATTTCTATTGTTGTTTCTAATATTTCTATTACTACTGCTGATATCAATATCTGATCAATATTGCAACCACACATACCTCATACCAAGAACCACAAGAGAGTTATCTCAATCAAATAATTATGAATCACTACGGCATACATGTTTTTGATTTCTTCAGAATACACACCCTAACATACATAGAAATGAATACCTTCAATCTATAGTTGACCTGGTGGATTATATCTTTGATCTTCAGCTTGTGTTCTTCACATATCCATGACCTGTACACTGCCTGCTCATGGATGTTAGCGCTTTTCCCTTCTGCAACTCACGGATTACCTCAGAGACACTGCTATAGTAACTCTTCTTTTGTACATTGGGCTCCTATAATATTCTCCCTTCAATGAGCTTTATTTCCTTCATCTCACTTCCTCAAATCTGCCAATCTATATTCACCAAAAAATATCCAATTGACTCTTCTATATATATGTGTGTGTGTTTCCACTGAGGATCTCATTAAAAAATACAGGGATTTCTGAGAGTCATAATTTTTTACTCGATTATCCGATTGGGATAAAACTTTACACCGAGTTGTGTCTCAAATATTTTACTTTTGTTCCATTCTAATCCTTCAGATCAAAATCCATTTCGACACTTTTCAGTAGCCAAATTCCTTCATATGATACCTCAAATTTGAGTTTTAGTGTTTTTGCAGTTTTTTATTATTGTTAATTATCATTTATGTCTTCGTTTATGCATGTAATCAGAAGAGCGATTTGATGAATAGTGTCACTCTAGTTATATCTTAGTTATTGGTCAGTTTTAGATTCATCCGAGAAGTTTCTAAAATTAGTTGTTCTTTTTTTTTCCAAGAATTTACATATTTCCTAAATTATAGTCAACTCATAATGTCTTGTTAATGACATGCAACTGACATGAAACTTTTTAACTTCATATGTAGCTTGTTAACTTCGTGTTCAAGGGTTGAAATCAATGACAACCAATCTTTCAACACATACCAGGTCAATAAGAAACATCAAACCACATAGTGAGAATAAAAGAAGGAATGAAACCCACTTATGTTCAATTAATTTCATAGAACCCATGAGGCCTTATCCTCTCACATCCCTCTTGGCATTTCTCACCTCACTTTTTAGGCCACTACCTATAAGGCTTTGTCTTATGACATCCCTCTTGATGTTGTCGGACTCATTGTCTAGGTCACTGCTCATGGCACCTTATCCTCTCGCATCCCTCTTGGATTCGTTCACCTCGTTGTTTAAGTGAGGTGCCAAAACTAGCTATAAACACTATATATTCACATAATAAAAGAATTAT
>JASDQU010881857.1:22908-45225 GCA_032191745.1 Picea mariana
ATTACAATCCCAAGACATTAAAAGCAAATATATCTTTTCAGATATTACATTAATGTGCCATCCTTTGAAATTTAAAATCCTTCAAAATGTGCACTGGTGTATATCCAGTTGTCCTCCACTCGCATTTGCTTTGCTGGCGATGCTCCTGCATCACCTAACTTACTTTCAACTTCCATCCTATCTTTTCCTCTGTTGGAATAAGTTGGAGCATCAACTATATTGACCTAACTCCAAATAGAACTTGTAAGCGGAAGTGTCACTATCTTAAGCAAGCTTCCCTAACAGGAAACTGGCAATCGTCATCATACATCTACAGGAATGTGGATTAACACAGATCTCCCATGACTCCAGGTTTCGATGGATAAATAGTAGGTAATACCTCCACCCCTCCTGATACAACTAGGGTCAATAGGGTACTCGATGGTCAATACCTCCACCCTTCCTGGTAGAACTAGGGTCAACGCCCTATATCAAGTCATATTGTGCAACTATTGTTCTTAGAGTCATGTCATCAAACAACCACTCTAGGAAAGTTGTGCATCCTGTCAGAACCATACTTACCATAGATCATAGAAATATTTGAAATCATCATAAGTAAAACTTATAGTACACACTATATTCTTGATATCTATGACATCCAAGTTACCTTAGTACTACAGTCATTTGGTTATTTACAAGCTTGTCAACCTATAGGTTAGCTCACCAAGGATTGTGTCCATGCAAATCTATTACAAATTTCATATGATCATCCATATTTGTATTGACATTCAATTACGAAATGTATGTTTATTTACAACATGCCTCACATCTATTATACATTCACAACATAATTTTGAACTAGTATCCATGTACTGAAATTCCAAATTTAAATTTGCATGTTCAACCAAATCACATAACGATCATCATCATGAACATATAACAATAAAAATAATATTATGCAACACATAAATAGGTCTAGATGTACACCTCTCACATGTCTACATCAGTCTCATTGAGTCCAATAGTTACCAAGCAATGAATTACTATGATGAGAAAAATCAAAGTTCTAATTGCCTAAGGCCAAAATATGGGGTGTTACATACACCCACCCTTCAAGAAACTTCATCCCAAAGTTATAGTCATTCATAATATAAGGAAAATCCATGACACAACTACTATGTGTCTTCCTTGATAGCAAACATGTGCAATAATGGTTCCACTAGACCTTCACTTGATGAAAACCACGTTGAGGCTATTAAGTAACAACTCTACCTTGAGCCATTGAATTTTTTGCTACTTAGAGGTTGTTCAAAACTAAATCTCTTTTTGGATAGGGGAAAAATGAAATGTTTCTTTATTTAACATTGATTCTTTAGATAATTTCTCTTTTTCTAATGTTGCACTAATGTGTGCCAATTTTCTCCCGTAAAATATTGTCCATACACGCAAAGTACGACTAGAGATGGAACAACTCCAATAATTGCTTGAATATTGGCACGGGGCTCCCTATGTGATGAGTAGAGTACCTCCCGACCCTTGGAACCCATTTTTCCTAACAACATTACATGGACCTTTCTCTCAACCTAGCTTTGGTAAGTTCCACCGCAATTGAGCCAGCGAGTAAGCTGATAGCAATCCATATCACAATGTTGGTCAATAGACTCAAGAGTGACAGGAGTGGGAATACAATATGTCAGTTGGTCTATTCAACCATGACAAGATATTTCCCACCCTTACACTTCCTATCTCAAAGGGGCCCAAGCCCCTAGATCCACCCATTGATGGGTGAAACGTGATACCCATTGATATTGACCAACCACTGACAACCATGACTATCTCTCTCCTAGGGTTGGTCACATAGTTGGTTAGCTCGTTGTTTCGGGAATTGGTCCTTTTTTTTTATGTTTTTTATTTTTATATGAATATGATAGAGGAATTCATAATGAAGGGTTCTTTAGCTTCATTCATTCTCAAGTTTTTATTTTTTGGACATGATAGTGGAGGCTATGGCAGTGGCCTACTATTTTTGGTATTAAAGCATGTAAATATTTGTCCTATTCATTGAGTTATAAGGAAGTTATAATTCAAAAAAACATCACCAAGTTGATGATCCAAGTGAATATCGATGGCCACCCACCTATTCCACTGGCTCAAAGACTGATTTCTATTTTGGCAGTTTGTTTCCTAGTTTTCGGGTCCTAAACTTCTAGGGCCATTTTGAGGCCCTAAACAACGTTTTTTGGGCCCGCCGCAGTCACACTATAGGCTTTAGCTAAGTGTTGCGACAACATGTGTAGTCCTCGGATAGTTCTTTCTAATGAGATATCATGCGCCTAAAACATAAATCCTATGCAAAAGTTACGACCCCGGGAAGTTGATGTACCAACTTACCCGATCGACACCCACATGACTTTTGGTGCTTCATCTCCTAGGGTTAGGTTTTTGGATGTTTAGGGTTTTCTCATTTATGTTTTATGTCAAAAAGGCCTTTGGATCCTCATTTTAAAAAACTTCTTGTGAATGAGCATAGCCGACATATCTCTTCTCAGAGATAATCTACCACCATTCTAGCTAGCTTATGTGTTTTTTGCATTTTACAATCTTTTGTATTTCAAACAGTCGTTAATAGAATCTGAGCTTTATTGTATTATTATGTTCCTTACCATATATCTATGTAATTATTTGTTATATCTATATTATATATTTTCCTTCATATCATTCCTAAAATAATCTAGATCAGTGGTATCATAGTGATCTGCTCCTTGTCGTCCTCAGTGCATGTCCCCGACGAGGTCATGGTATAGAGAGTTGGGTCTCAAGTTTGTATCTCTTGAGGAAAACTGCTCTTGCATGCCCAAGAAACCTTCCATGGAAGAAGAAAAGAGGGATGACGGGACATGAGATCCTTTCAAATTGTTTCTTGAGGAATCCCTCGCGCGATAGAGGAACGAGATCATGGATAGTTTTTCCTAGATCCTTCGATGGATGCCGGAAACAATGGAGGTACCTTCAACCAACAATCACTTCGGAGGTGTGACACCCTTCAAAGTACAAGTTAACTGTAATATTCATTTATTTGAAGGCCAGATAGATGTCAACGCTTTGGAAAAATGGTTAAATCTACTATAGGGTTATTTCTTCGTCCACAATTTTTCCAACAATGAAAAGATCACCTTCGTGCTCCTTAAGTCCCTTCCCCATGTTAGATATTGGTGGGAGACTTACTATGAAAAACATGTCAAGGATGAGCCTGTAATTTTTGGGCCAAGACCCACTTGGGAGGCTTGTGTTGATGCCCTCAAGGAAAAATATTACCCTGTTGGAAGTTATGATAACCAGTACATGAAATGGACCACACTATGAGAAGAGAGGGGCCAAATGGTGTCTGAGTTCACACATACTTTCCATACCATGCGCACCAAGATAGGTGTCAAAGAATCCAAGAAACATATGGTCCTAAAATATCATGGGGATCTTCACATGTACATCCAAACCGAAATGGATTTTTTCAACATCTCGTCATTGGGAGTCGTTTATCGATACGCTATCAAAATCGAGCAGAAACTCAAGAAGCAGAACAAGTGGGAGTTCGGGTCTGCAAATATGAAACAACCAAAGTATGGTAAGGATGTAGCTAACTCCCAGGATAAAGGATAGAGCAAGGATGGCCAACCCCAGGATAAACAGTCCAAGACACCAACAAAGAAGGGTGTTAGACATGCATGTTGGAAATAATGTACAGAAAAATCTTAAGTATAGAAGAGGTGCGTAGAAGAAGAAGGAAGACTCGAGAGTGCGCAGTTGAGGCACAACCAGGAGTATAGTGCACAAAGAGAAGAATAAAGAAAAGAGAATAATGTGGGCGAAAATAAAGGATGAAAACCTAACATGCTAAATATAGAAGGACACAGAAAAGAAGGAAGAACAACAGTCAGAGTGCAAAAGCAGCATGTAGACGAAAAAACATGTGAAATCATCCCAAACAGCGAGTTAACTTGAATTTATCATGTATGGTAATATGGTTTTTGGGATGAGTAGAGTAGGGTTTTGAGCCTTATAATTCATGTATAAATATGTAATGGGTTGGGAGATTAGGGGCTATGTTCTATTGATTATGGGAGTTATTCTCGAACGATACTAAAGAGATGATGCAGAGAGAGAGAAATGCTTGCACTGTAGAGCGGATAGGATAGGAGACAGAGAGGATAACCATGATGTATCTTTGTAAGCACAATGTGAAATACTAAAGAATTTACCAAACACATAAGAAATAAACCATTTTTTGTGGACGTAGCCCAGATTTGGGTGAACCACGTTAAATATTGTGTTGAATTTATTTTGTGTAATTGTTTATGGAATCTGTCAGGATGCTTATTAGATTAGATTTGTCTTATGTGTAATCATTGCGCAATTGTTATGATTTTTACAGTAATGGGTTTATGTTGTACTCTATAATATAATGGTAATATGAATCTGAATTCACTAAGTAGATAAAGGAACAAAGACAGAACAATGCACATAGGAACAATAAGTAAGAATGAATAGAATAATCACCTCCCATTCCGTCACTACTGTAGAAACCTAGTTCCTACCGTCCCAATAGATACCTTGGGTGAGACTTCATCTACACATGCAGGTAATGCTGAAAGGGCCGGTGTATGAAGGGTTTTGTTGGTCAAAGATAACTCAAACCTAGGGTATTACAGCCGTGTGTATCCCCAACAAATGGTTCCATTGTTGGGACATGGATTATGTGATTAAGGGAATGTTTTGGAGGTCAACTAAGAAGGGAATTTCATAATGGTTAGAAAGTAAGGAATGAGATTTTTCCCGAAAAGAGAATAGAAACCCTTGGATGTGGATGCAAAGGCATGTATACATAGAGTTGCAAGAAATTTTCTTTGGCAAATTTCCAATTATTATGACAGAGTGGTTAGAAAGATTAGTGGAGAATACTGGAAGGTACCAATACACAACGCTGACGAATTGGACTCCTGAGTTGGTAAGACAACTGAATTTTGTAAGTAATAACACTTCTCATGCAGTTGATTTCTGGTTGGATAGAATATTAGGAGGATATATTACAGAGTTCACAATATATTGTACATAGTCATACAGTGTTGTAGAAAAGGACTTCTTCAAGGGTTCATGAGGAAGGTTCATGAAATCGTTGGGTACATGGATAAAAAAAAAAATTGTGTGACAAGTGCGTTATGACAATGGAATCTGACTGCTAAGGGGATTCATGATCATAGGGGAACCAGGGGATGATAAGAGGATAGTCTGAGGACAAGAGAGAATGAAGAAAGCGATGAATAAGGAAGGGAGGGACTGAGGATGCAAAGAGCCAAAGAAGGTATATTAGAGTAAGAATATGAGTTTGGAGAACTACGCAGAGGAAGGAGGTACAAGAGGTGAAAGATTGGGGCTGAGAAAGGAGAGTCACGCAGTGAGCCATAGGGTAGAGGACCTTATGCAATAATCCAAATCATGGAGACACCACACATAAGAGGAGAGGAAGAGGAGTTCCAGTCCAGTCCTATAATAGAATAGTCATTAAGTCCTACTCAAATTGGATCCTGTGTCAAATCCATGACCCCGTGTATGTCACCACAATCATAAATAATGGTTGAAAACTTATCAAAATCACTTATAGTTAGAAAGGGAGAACAAAGTAGTAGCAATCAAAGTAGTGGAAGTAGTGCGCAAATTCAGAGTCAACCAACATCACCAAGAGGAGGGACTATACAAAGAAACATGACAGGGGTAGATAACACCCTAATACTACCTGTGTTCCAGGGAGTGGGGTCAAAGGACCCAAAACAACATTTGTTTGTCTAGACTGCTAAGAATGTCCAAGATGAGGCTGTGAATATTGCGCAGTTGACAACAACATTTAGAGTTTGTGCATTATTCTGGTACATGAAGCTGCAAAGTACCGCACCTACAGGACATGCCGGGACATTGGCAGAGATAAGACAAAAATTGTTAAAAGAATTTAAGAAGCCAAAGTCAGAGTCGTAGTAGATTATAGAACTGAAGGAAATTAAACAAGTGCAAACGGAGTCGGTATGGGACTTTGATCAAAGGTTCAAGGACCTGATGGGTAGGTTGAATTTCCAGATCCTCAATCAACAACATAAAGAATGGTTTATTTCAGTACTTCTACCACACATCCGCAGTCCATTGATTCAACAGATGGTTGTGTCGCATCCTGAGGCTCTAGAAATTGCAATGAAATTGGAATCATCCCCTATAGGAGACAATGGAGGGATGGCACATGTTCAGACGTAGTTGGTTGCATTCACAATTCAACTAGCAAAACTTACAAAAGGGAAGGATAAATGGGAACAAGTCTGGTGTATTGAGTGTAGAACTAAAGGCCATCACAAGGACGAATTCCCAACATTTGTGCGGTATTTGAAACTGGAGTGTCTAATCCATTACCAGGAGGGGGGTATTGCGAGATATGTAATAAATGGGGACAACATCCAACTAAGTGTCCATTATTGCAGAAGTACTAGAGTACACCAAGGAACTTGTTTTGCAATTTTTGCAATTCAGTCGGACATGAAGAGAAGGATTTTCACGGATTCAATTTGATGAGGGACTGTACTTCAGATGTGTACAGGATTTAGGAGGAAAATGTTGTGATAGACCAAGGAGGTCAACAATATAATAATCAGAGAGGATTTACTCCAGTGAACAAAGTAAATTTTGGTAGAGGTCGAGGAAGAGGATCGATAATATGTTATAATTTTAATCAACCCGGGCACTTATCCCACGACTTCCCAAATATGTGTACATCGTGCACATACTGTAGAACAATGGACCATGCGATATAACATTGTCCTCAAATATTTGTGAAATGGCAGGCCAGAGGGAACCTGAACCATAATCCAAATTAGAATGTGCATAAAAGATCAACTGAAGAATGCAATGAAGGGCCAATAATAGCAGTTTTTACGCACGGAGGAGCTAGAATAGGAGTTGATGTGAAGAATGGAGGGAAACAGACTAAGAAATGGGTAAGGAATTCAACAGGACCCATGCCAACCTTTGATCCTCAACAAGAAAATGATACATATCAGAGGGAAAGAAAAGAGGTACTTGGATAGGATTGGAAAGCATCAACATCATCTGCACCTCATGTCGGAAATCACGTTGTGCCAGAGAACCAAATGGGAAGGAAAGCACGCTAAAATAATTCTTGAGAAGTTGCATAGAGCTAATGAAATATGAAACTACATTGAATACGCTATATGAGATGATTGATCATTGTATGCAAGGAAGGGAAAATCTCATTGCACAAAAGGTGGTGAATCAGGTACTACACAAAAAGAAGACCAATGGAGAATTCAGATTTAGTGCACAAATTGGGGAATATGATATGGATAATGTTATCTTGGACTTGGGGTGTGATGTGAATGTATTTCCTAAACAGACCTAGGAGACGATGGGAAAACCCATGCTAGTATGGTCTCCTATTGAATTAAGGCTCGTGAATCAACACAAAATAGTATCGATTGATTGATTGACAGGAGTATCTGTGAACATGGATGGGTTGCACAGTGTGGCAGACTTTGAAGTTATTGATATCGTGGATGATAGTCAACCATATCCAACATTGATGGGACTGGAATGGGTGTTTGATAATCAGGAAATCATAAACCTGAAGAGGAGGGAAATAATATTTTAATTCAGAGATTTGAGAGTTATTGCACCATTGGATCCAACAGAAGGAAAGAGATACATAGATCCAACAAGAGGAAATGACATTGACAATTTGTATAACATGGTTGTGTGGATGGACGATTATGTAAACCCTACTACAGATGGTGTGCTAAGTTGGAGAAGTATCAATTCATGTGCATCAGACTCAAAGGAAGGTATAGATCATTGGCAGGAGAGGATGCATGAAGTCTTAACTAGATGATGTGCATGCGTGACCAATCCTTGTGCTGGATTGGAACAGAGATATGTGATCCACCCAGGTATGGTAGATTGACTGATATAAATTTGTTTGTAAAGGAATTTGAGTTGCAGGTACTTAAAACAACAAAGGTTGTTGGCACTATATTTTTTCCTAAAAGAGACTCTAGCCAGATGGTGGGATGCACACAAAGAGGGGATGCAAGACTAGTCACAGTGTAGAAGACTAATCCAAGTAACATTTTGTATTGAGGTAGAAAATATTGCGCAGAAGTATGTAGGAGAGAGTGATACAGCAGGTCATGTTGAGAAGTGCAGGACCTTATGGAGTTCAGTACTGGAGACATAATGGACACACATACTTATACACACACTGAACACAATTCTGAAGCACTAGTATTTGGAATTGGAAATGCACAGAGAGACAACAAGATGGGATGAGATGGTCCAAAGGTTCAAAGTCACATTTAAATTTGAACATGAATCTCCATCAATAGATGCAGCGCTACATGATATTCGAAACAAAACATTTTTAGTAGAAGGGACGATGGAGGTGGTACCAATCTATAATGCACGCAGATCTTAGATGATTGTTCATGATCTATTTGAATGCTATAATGTTGATAAGGAAGAACATGATGAAAAAGATCCAAGGAAATTATAGGTACCTGAAACAGAAGGAGAACGAGAAGTAGAAGAGCCAAATCTTGAGTCTGTCGCATACACACAACCCATAAAAATGTGGAAGGTAAACATTGGGATGGCAGAGAATCCCAAGTTTGTGTAGATAGGAGATTACTGGAGTGATGAGACAGTAGATAAGATTGCAGACTTGATGTGATAATATCAGGACTTGTTCCCAACTACATTCTCAGATATGAAGGGGATAGTTGGGTACTTAGGCAAGATGAAGATTCCCTTGAAACCAGGTTCTAAGCCAGTGCGACAGAGACGTTACAGGTTAAATCGGAAGTACAAGGAGAAGGTGAAATTCGAAATAAATAGGATATTGTATGCAAGAATCATTGAACTCATGGAGGAATCGGAGTGGATTGATCCAATGGTAGTGAAATACAATAATACATGAGTAATAATGATTTGTGTGGATCTGAGGAAGTTGAATGATGCATTTTTACATTACCCATTTCCAACACTATTCACAGATGAGGTACTGGAGAACGTAGGAGGCCAAGAGACTTACTCGTTCACATATGGATTCTTGAGGTACCATCAGAAAAAAATTGTGTATGAATACCAATACAAGACTATTTTTTTGACAGAGTGGCAAAGTTATCAGTAAATGGGAAAAACCTTTGGACTGAAGAATGCCCCTGCAGTGTTTTCCAGAGTTGTGGTTGCAACATTCAAGGATTTATTCATAAGTTCCTAGAATTATATTTGGATGATTGGACTGTGTTCAGTCTACTGAAGGATCACATAGAAGTACTTGGGATAATGTTGGATAGGTGTAGACAGTGTCAGGTTTTGCTTAACTTGAACATGTGTATTTTTTGCGCATCGTTTGGAATTTTTTTGGGCCATGTAGTCTGCAAGTAGGGATTACTAGTCGATTCAGTCAAGATTGTAGTAATTATGGATTTAGAACCACCTACATCGGTCAAACAACTGAGGGAAACTTTGGGTCACGCATGATATTACAGGAAGTTTATCAAATGATATGTGTATATCACAGCACCAATGGAAAAGTTGTTAAAGAAGGAAGAAAAGTTCCAATGGAACGAGGACTATCAGAAGGGCTTGGACACCTTAAAGAAAAAACTAGTAACCACACTGATTTTGATATCTCCATATTGGAACAAGGAGTTCCATGTTCATGTAGATGCATCGTTGATAGCATTGGATGCAGTATTATCTCAACCATGGGAGGGATACATAGATCACCAAATTGTGTTTACAAGTAGGAATCTATCCATACAATAGAAGAATTACACCACTACAAAACGAGAAGGATGGGGAATGGTATATGCACTACAAAATTTCAGACATTATTTATTAGGGTCTTACTTTAAGATGTACATAGACCATTTTGCATTAAAATACTTAGTGAACAAGAAAATGTTAGGGGGGGATTATGGATATGGATACTGTTGTTCCAGGAATACTATTTTGAGATTGTGGTGAAACCTGAGAAGTTGAATGCAGGACCAGATAATCTATCACGCATATTATCAGGAGAATATGCAGGAAATTTAGATGACAACTTACCATATGCACAACTATTTGCAATTAAAATGGTGGATAATTACTTCTTGGACATTGGGCAGCTTATAAGTACAGGAATGGCTCTATCAGAAATGACAGTGGTGTAGAAGAAACAGTTGGTAGTTAAAACAACATATTATCAGTTGATTGCAGGGAAATTATACAAGTTGGGAGTAGAAGAAATATTAAGACGATGTGTGTTGGAACATGAAATACTGATGATACTCGCAGAAGAACAAGACAAGATTGTAGGAGGACATTATGCAGGGAAATCGATTGCACAAAATATTTTGTGCACAAGGGTCTGGTGGCCTACACTTCACAAAGATGCTAAGGAATATTATTAGTCATGCGATGTATGTCAAAGAGTGGGAAAACCTTCTAGGAGGGATGAAATGTCTTTACATCCACATGTGACCTTGAAAATATTTGATAAATGGGCCATAGACTTTGTGGGGCCAATCAACCCACAAGCAAGAAGATCAGGGGAAAGGTACATAATAACTGTGACAAAGTACTTGACAAGATGGGCAGAAGAAATACCAGTTCTAGACTGCACCGCGAAGATTGTTGCACGGTTTTTGTTTGAGAATGTAGTCACACGGTTTGGATGTCCACGCATATTACTCAGTGATCAATCAACACACTTTCTGAACAAAACAATTGCAACATTGATTGAGGAGTTTCAAATTCATCATCATAAGAGTACCCTGTATCATCCTCGGGACAACGGGACAGTGGAAGATTTCAATAAAATCTTGGAGAATTCTTTGAAAAATATCTACAACGTAGGGAGAATGATCAAGACTTAAGAGTTCCTGCATTTTTATGGGCTTATGAGACTACAAATAAAAATTTGGCAGTGCAAAAACCTTTCAAGTTGGTCTATGGGAAAGAAGCAATGATGCCAATGGATTTTGTTCTACTTAGTCTGCGCATTGCAGCGATCACTAATATTTTGGACTCTTGCGTAGTAGAGGAGAGACTATCACATTTAGTACAACTTGAGAAAGATTGGTTTGTCACAGGTTTCCATCAGCAAGTTCAGAAGGAAAGAGAGAAGGCATGGCATGATAGACACATTAAACAAAAAAAGTTCCAAGTGGGAGACTTAGTATTACTCTATGAAAGTAAGTTTATGTAGCATTCAGGAAAGTTTAGAATGCATTGGTTAGGACCATATGTGATTCAACATGTAATAGAGACAAGTGTTGCGCAATTGGAAACCTTGAATGGAGAAATCCTTGGAGGAATGGTGAATGGAAGTCGGTTGAAACTCTATAGAGACGTTCGATAGTCTGCACATTAATATCGGATGCGCCAAACCACATGTATCATAGAAACTATACTATAGTAGGAAGGAAAAACACAGAAAAAACAAATTAAAAGTACAAAAGGGAAGAAAAGCAAATAAACACTAGATATAGAAAAGTAAAAATATTATAGAGTACAAAGGCATAAGAACTTTCTCAGAAGGAATGATTTTCGTGCATCAGGATGAAACTGCGCCAGTTAAGACAATAATCCATAGAAGGAAAAGACTGTGACACAAGCAGATGTCAAAGTAGAAAAGTTGCACATTTTCGCACTGATAAGACCATTAAAAGAATTAAAGCACGGAAACAATGACGATAATATGGTAATGACAGGTCATAAAGATGTCGTATAATATTAAATGGTAAAATTCATCGGAAATCATGATAGATTGGAAGTACGAGGAAAAAATCACACAATGGATTTGGCAATAAAGTCGCATTTATTTAACCATTCATCAACCTCGTTGGAAGATTGGACAAGTTAGTTTAGGCATGAAGGGACATGCACAATTGGAAAGGAGGCACAAAATCAGTCAAGGTCATTGAGCGTAAATCATTGTTACTAAGAGTTGCATGCAAGAGAGATCGAACCAAATCAAACCAGAGCGATCCCGAGTGACTCAGGTATGAACTAAAACCATGCTAGAACAACCATAGAGCAAGTAAAGGAACCTGTCACACAAGACAATGGCCCCACCAAAAGTTGGAGCGCCATCAACAGCGGCATGAAAGAAATAAAAAGGACCATCAGTTGCACCAAATGAACAACAACATGAAAGAAATCAAGTATGACTAGTGGCATGGAAGCAATCAAAACGACCATCAACATGATAGCAATCAAAATGTACTTGTGCACTAAGAGCGTACTGGGAACATGAGTGATAGTGTTAGAAACACAGGTGTGGGAAAAAATAATTGAGAAGTCTGGAATATTGAACCTATTGGAGGTTCCACACTTCGGACACAACCTAGAAAGAAATCTTCGCGTTAAATTGTTGCTCAGCTACATCCATAAAGGGACATTATGTCTTGACCCACCAGTGTCAATTGATACTGCATTGATTGCACGGATCACAGGGCTACCAAAATCTGGAGAGGATCCAACCACTTTATTCAACAAAGAAGGGGAGAGATCTCTATCAGAAGCAATGAAAGAGAATTTCCACAGCTTCAGGGGGAAAAGGGGATTAGATGTCATGAACATCAATGATGACAGTGTTTGTTTTGTGACGCAGGTATTGGTCTGCAAATTTTTGCACAAATTCCGTAAGGAAGAAGTACTGGGCGCAATGATCACAACAACAGAAAAATGCTCAGAAGGGGTCCAAATGAACTAAGCAACCTTCTTGGTCAATCAATTTTTGATAGAATGTATTCAGGCCCAGGAGAAGGGTACCAAATTTCATTACGCTTGGCTGTTGATTTTGATTTCACTATTAGGATGGCAGGAACCAGGCTATTACTAGCGCATGGGAACAACCGATAGAGGTAATATGGCCACACAGTATCCCAACTTATGGGATACGCCAAACAAAAGAAGGCAACAAGACAATAATGTTACATTTTTTGTATACTTTGATAATATCAGGTATCTAATCAAACATACACCACGCATCTCAGCTGAGACATTGGAAACCTACAAGGATATTGTGTGATTCAAAGAAAGCATACACCATATGTACGTGCAAGCAAAGGACCCTGCGTGTCAGTGGTTTCCAACCAACTATAGGTAGAAAACAGATGATGTATGCATTATTGTGAATGATTGGGAAGATGGGTGGAAAACCCTAGCAGAAAAAATGGGGCACCCGAAAGATGAAGAAGAACAAGATAAGAGTGATGAAAAAATGGATGATGGGAAGGGGAATGACCATAACAATGGCACAAGAATCACACCTAGACCATCAAAAAAAGAGGAACAACAAATAGTCCCCATGGAAAGAGTGAAACAAAAAGATAAGGGGAAGGAGCCAATAGGATAGGTGTGCAAGAAGACTAAAGTGCACAAGGAACCCCCAGTTTATAATTTGATCAATGACAACATGGACCGAATAGGATACCAAGTGATCTAGATTATTTTCGGCACGAAATGAGAGCAGAGATATAACACATAAATATTTAGAGATATTGCAAGAGAGACAACAATATAACAAAGATATAGCAGAAATAACAAGAGTCACAGATATACAGTAATACACGATTTCTATTAATGAAATAAATGTACAGAGACTGTAAAATACAAAGTGAAAGACTTGCTAGAATGGTGGTAGCTTATCTCTAAGAAGAGATGTGACGGCTACTCGCATCCGTGAGAAGATCATTATTACAATGAGGCTCTAAGGGCCTTTTTAACATAAGTAAAATACAAAACCCTAACCCTGGAAGATGAAAAGCCAAAAGGTTTGTGGGCCCCGATGGGGGTAGTTGATACATCAACTTCCCAGGGGCGTAACTTTTGCATACGATCTCCGTTTGGGGAGCTCAATAGCTCGTTGGAAATATCTATCCGAGAACTACAAATTTTGGGTGAGCAACATTGATCTACGATCCATGTTGCTCCATGTTTTCTCAAAAAACATCGTTTAGGGCCTCAAAATGGCCCCGGAAGATAAAAACTGCTAAAAATAGTAAATTACCAAAATTGCCAGAAACATGTTTTGGGCCAGTTGCAGAAGGTGGGTGGCCACCTATATCCACCTGGATCACCAAGTACGGGACGCTACAAAGGAATTCATTGAGGACACGACAGGGAAACAAGAAAAGTAGAAACATAAGGTGTAGGATCGATTGGAAACACTACAACAACTCTTGGAAGCAGCAAGCATAACAAAAAAGTGCAGGTTAGAGGGAGGAACATCCAAAATTCTGGTGGAGGAAGAAGGGATTTCTCATCCAATGTTAACGAAGCTAGGAGTTGGGCACATAATGCTACAAATTGAGATGGGCACAATTGAGTTCCCAACGACAAAACTAAAAGAATAGGTGAAGGAGATAAGCCATCTGAACATAGTGGTTTCAAGGATGTCAATACACATATTGCAAAAATTGCAAATAGGCATGTTGCATGAGATTAGGATGCAAGGAGATGAAGAACACCAAGAACTGACCAAAGTATAGGATGAAAGGGCTTAGTTGTAGAAACAATATGACACTGCACTCCAGCAAAAGAGAGAAGTTGAAGGCAGAGTGGAATAAGAAATGAAAGATAAGAATGAGGCTGAGGAAAGGGTAAAGAAAACTCTCAAGGAAAAGGATGAAGCCAAAATTATAACGCAGAAAACACAAGCGGCCGTCCAGAAATTGTACAAGGAAATTTCGAAATTCCTGATAGTAGTAGAGGCTAATATGGAAGAGCAGACATTGAATATTGGTGAAGTCACCAAATTCTTTTGATTGAAGATTGAGGACCTATAGTTTCGAAGTATGTCGAGAACGCCACCAGAGGAAAGAGCATGAAGAGAAAGAACGACGATTAAAATCGTTGCCAACATCAAGAAGGTGGAATAAGAGTGCGCAAAACTCTGCAATGAGAGTGTACAAATATGGATAGACTTGGTGGAAGATCCAAATATGAAGGTTGTCGAGGCCAAATTATGAGAAGCGCAGGAAAAGGCCCAACCAACTTCAAAGAGAATAAACACACTTCCACCAGTTGAACGTATGACACCCATTTTGGCACAGAGACAATCATATGTGGAAGTGGAGAAGATGAGGGATCAACAGAAGATCCTTCAGTAGCGCTTAGGATCGTTGCAAGAAAAATCATTGAGGGTGATAGGCGAACTGGCCACTACACAAGGCAAGGTGAAACAAGCAGCCCATGAAGTAGAAGAAAATCTTACATCCTTGACTGCGAAGGGGGTCGAAGAGATCATAGAAACATAGGAAATGATACTAAAGGAAGTGGAGGTAGCTAAGGAATCCTCCCAAAAGTTCATCGAAACATGGAGGAGCAGGAAACAAGCCTAAGTGGCCCAGGACAAGCCACGTGTGAGTGTTAGGGGCTTTTTGGACATGCATGTTGGAAATAATGTATAGAAAAATCCTAAGTATAGAAGAGGTGCATAGAAGAAGAAGGAAGACTCGAGAGTGTGAAGTTGAGGCACAATTAGGAGTATAGTGCATAGAGAGAAGAATAAAGCAGAGAAGAAAGTAGGAGAAGAAAGAGGGAAAAAATGAAGGAGACAACCCGACGTGCTAAAGATAGAAGGACATGCAAAAGTAGGAAGAACAATAGTCAGAGTGAAAAAGAAACATGCAGATGAAAAAGCAGGTGAAAGTAGCTCGAATAGCAAGTTAACTTGAAGTTAGCATGTATGGTAATAGGGTTTTTGGGATGAGAAAAGTAGGGTTTTGAGCTCTAGAATTCATATATAAATATGTAATGGGTTGGGAGATTAGGGGTTTTGTTCTACTGATTATGGGATTTCTTCTCAAGCGGTACTAAGGAGATGATGCAGAGAGAGAGAAAGGCCTGCATTGCAAAGTGGCTAGGCTAGGAGAAGGAGAGGATAACCATGATGTATCTTTGTAAGTGCAATGTGAAATCCTAAAGCAATCACCAAACACATAATAAAGAAGCTAGTCGTTGTGGTCGTAGCCCAGAGTTGGGTGAACCACGTTAAATACTGTGTTGAATGTATTTTGTGTGATTGTTTATGGAATCTGTTGGGATGCTTATTAGATTAGAATTGTCTTATGTCTAATCATTGTGAAATTTTTACCACTGTTACATTAATGGGTTTATGTTGTACTCTGGAATATAATGGTAATATGAATCTGAATTCACTAAGTAGCTAACGAAGACAAAAGACAAAACAACATGCACAAGGACAATAAGTAAGAATGAATAGAATAATCACCTCCCATTCCCTCACTACTGCGGAAACCTGGTTCCTGTAGTCCCAATAGATACCTCGGGTGAGACTTCATCTACACATGCAGGTGATGCCGAAAGGGTCAGTGTCTGAAGGGTTTTGTTGGTCAAACATAACATAAACCTAGGATCTTACAACCACGCGTAGCACCAACAAAGAGTAATGGGAATTCGAAGAAGGACACTGGAAAATGGTGCGAGTTTCACAAAATCCCTTGGCATAATACTAATGAATGTCGCTCCAAATAGTCATTGTTGGCTGAGACAAAATCCCCATAGTCAAATGTTGACTCATACTCTGATTTTGAGCCAGAAAAGGGAAGACAAATCATTGATGCAGAACCTTGTGTCACCATCACTACCACAAAAGTCCAACCAGAAGAATTGGAGGAGCCTGAAGAAGAGGAGCATATTTTCCACTCACAGATGTGGGTGAAGGGAACCCTAATCGATTTTATTTTTTACAGCGGTAGCCATAAGAACCTGATATTAGCAGAGGTTTAACTTGACAACGATGCAACATTCTCAACCATACACCATCAATTGGCTCAACTGGGGATGGGACATCCATGTCAGCCAACAATGTCACCTACACTACGACATCAAACCCTTCCAAGACGAGGTAATGTGTGATGTTTCCCCACTTGAAGTTTGTGATGTTTTTCTAGGACAAAAATATATGTGGAAGCGTCATGTTTTTTATGAATCTAGACCCCGTAGTTTCATTATTACTTTGGGAGATCAACTCTACAGGGTACCGGAGGTACTCCCAAACACTATGGTCTCTTTGATCTCTACGAAGAAGTGAATGAAGGTGGTTTCTTAAACAGGGATATTTATCCTCTGTATGGTTCGATCAGAAGGTGAACAGAAGGTTACTGCAACCACCAAAACCTCTTCGTGGGGTCTCTCTGCCCATCAACAACAAGTGGAAAGAATAGTCGAGGAGTACAAAGACATATTTTCCTTGCTTACTAGGGTTCCTATGCACTGTGAGGTAAAGCACCCAATTGATCTAACACCCGATGCTCCTCTGTCTAACGGCCATGTATACAACCATTCTATTATGGAGAATGAAGAAATCAAATGGAAGATCCAAGAGCTAATTTTGAAAGGCCACATAAGACCAAGCTCCTCACCTTGCAGGAGCCCAATTATTCTAATACAAAAGGATGGGGCATGGTGATTTTGTATTGATTATGGATCCCTGAACAAGATCACAATAAAAAACCAATACCCAATTCCACGGATTGATGATCTTCTTGATCAACTCAAGGGAGCCAAGTTTTTCAGTAAAATTGATATTGTTGAGTCTCAAAAATGTTGTATTTCCATCCACCTTTCCCTTCATCATTATTCACATTTCATCGCTCTATAAACCATTCATTAATACCATTTCATAATTAAATACGGGTTTAGCCTTATTATTTTTCAAATCATTTATTTTAGTATTAAAAGGGAATTTGTGATTAAATATTAGAAAATTGACATGTTTTCATATATCTCAAAAATGTGTGAGATTTATCATGTGTAAGAATATGTGAAGGATTAATTCAAAAGACTTCTCGAATACTTCCTCCACCATTTCAAGATTTGAGAAGATAATTCAATCATAATCCAAGGAGAAGATCATGAAGATTTGGTTGTCATATCTTATCCAAGATATATGAGAGATATGTGAGGATTTAAAGGGATTATATTTTGTAATAAAGGGAAATGGGTTGAGAGAAAAGTGGATCTGTAATTATGAGATGTTTATCTCCTTTTCAAAGATCTCATGTATAAAAGAGAGTGCCTTCTCTTCATGAGGGGGATGAGAATCAGTATTATGTAGAGAATAAGAGAATCATTATTATGTAGATTGGGGATAAGAATTATTATTATGTATATTAAGGGAATTGTTATGAGACAGGTTCTTGAGGAGAATTGTTATGATGTAGATTGGATTCATGAAGAGGCTCCTTTTGTAAGCCTACCTGTTGAAGATTAATGCAAGTTTGGATTCAGTGATTTTGTCTCTCTTATAAGTTATCATCTGTTGATCTAAGAGCTTCCATGTTGGCATCGACAAGGGCCACCGATCTAGCTTGGTAAGCTTATTGTAAATTGTTAGTGTAGATTTTCATTTCATGTACCTGCTACTTTGATTTCATGTTATTTTGTTTGATTTCACTCTTCGAATGTGTTGCAAAGTGTGGTAATGCATGAACGGTTGGATCTCCATATTTCACCATACATGAGCTTTAATGGAGCATCCTACTTGTTAGTTTAGTTGCTCCAGGAGATAGAATCAAAGTTCATCTTTTCTTTTCATGAGCCATCAATGAACATGTCCATCACTTGAGCAAGAGCTTTTGCTTGTTTATGAGTTTTGCTTTCCAACTTTCGAGTTGTGTGAAGAATGTTATTTTTAAGAGTGTGTTGGTTTCTAAATGGTTTTCTTATCTAATCTATACTAAACAGACATAGGAACCTATCTGTTATCAACGCATATAGTGCATCAACTCTATTGATTATGAATCCTGGTTGATAATTTATGTTTGGTAATATATTATGCATATAATTGCACCAACATATATGAAATCAGGTTACCACCAAGTGTTGATTGAGAAAACTTATGTGTGGAAGACATCCTTCAAGTCCAAAGAAGGCCTCTTTGAGTGGTTGGTCATGCCTTTTGACTTGACTAATTCCCTAACCACATTCATGCGGATGATGGATGTTATATTACGACCATTCACAAACATCTTTGTGGTTGTATATTTGGATGACATCCTCATCTTCAACAAAGCTTGGGAGGAACATTTGGAGCATATTCAACAGGTATTGGGCACCTTGTGATAGCATAAGTTATATGTCAATTTGGAGAAGTGCTCCTTCGGCATGGAGAGAATCCGATATTTGGGATACATCATGGATGAACAGGGTGTACATGTGGATCTATCCAAAATCCAAGTCATTCACAATTGGTTGGCCTCAAAAACAATGATCGAGCTCTGCAACTTCTTGGGCCTTTCTAACTTCTACCGGTGGTTTGTGTTGGGGTTCTCTCATATCGTTTGGGGCCTAATCCAAGTGACCAAGGGTGGTGCGAAGGATAATTTTGTGTGGTCCACACCCCAATAGAAACCATTCAAGGATATGAAATCCCTCCTCTATTCAGAACCAGTCCTCATTCTTCCTAGAACGACCATTTGAGATTGAGATAGATGCTTCAGATTATGCTATCAATGCAGTCCTCACTCATCATGGGAATCTGGTAGCCTATCACATTCAAACTTTGTCTGATGTTGTTTGAATATAACTCACCTATGACAAATAGATGTACTCCATTGTTTAGACATGTTGACAATGGAAGCATTACATTATGGGGAAGGAAACGATCCTCCACGATGATCACAGGCCTCTACAGTTCATGCAGACACAAGGAAAGTTACAAAATGACCACCATCAGAATTATTATACGTACGTGCAACAATTCCACTTTAATATCAATTACAAGAAGGGTAGCACCAACCATGTCGCAGATTTCCTCAGTCGACCCTCGGTGGCAGTGCTAACCACAATTCTCAACTCCTTTGTACATGAGACATATGGATGGCCACAATTATACAATAATGACTCTGAATTTGCTATTGCCTATCAAATATTGAGAGCGGGAAAAACAATTCCCAATTTTCAACTCCAGGATGGATTATTATGCCATCTGATCCACCTCTTTGTTCCTTCAAGAGAGCATGCAAAGATGATGTAGGAAGCTCATTATGTTTGAGCAGCAGGACATTTTGGTGTAGAAAAGACAATTGCAGTACTACATAATCATTTTTCTTGGTTGAAGCTTCGAAAAGATGTTCACAAGTACATCAAATCTTGCATCACCTACGCCATTGTTAAGCCTGCCATCAAGAAATATGGGCTATACACCACTATGCCTACTCTGGATAGGCATTGGGAGTCCATATCCATGGACTACATGTCTTGTCTGCCTTCAACCAAGCATGGGAATGACTTTTTCTTCGTGGTCATCGATCAATTCTCTAAGATGACAATTTTGGCACCTTGCAAGAAGAGCATCACAGTCGAGACCACCACCAAGTTCTTCTTCACACATGTTGATCCAAATTTATGAGTGGAACGAAATAAAAAATAGATTGAATACAATAACATAGAGATACGGAGAACAACAATAGATATCCAGTGAACAATAACTTCTATTGAATAAATAAAATAGGTTGAAACTGTAAAACTATAGAACTGGAAACAACTTGCCCGAATGGTGGTAGTTATCTCTGAGAAGAGATGTGGATGTTACATGCATCCATCTAAGCAGAATGATTGCAATGAGGCTCTAGAGGCCTTTTTAAAATTACTCATGAATTCCAAAACCCTAGACATCCAAAATCCTAACCTTAGGAGATGAAACACCAAAAGTTATATGGGCTCTGATGAGTAAGTTGGTACCTCAACTTACCAGGGTCGTAAATTTTTCATACGACCTCCATTTTAGGCGTGTGATAACCTATTGGAAAGGTATTTTCAAGAAATACACATTATTCCATCAAAATTTGACTTTGTCTATAGTTTGACTGTGACAAGCCAAAACAAAACCACTGTTTAAGGCCCCAAAAAAACCCTGGAAGTATAGAAAGATGCACTGACATGAAAAATTCCAAAATAAGCCAGTTGGAATAGGTGGGCAGCCACCAATATCCACTTGGATGTTGTGTAGGGCTTCATGATAGCTCTGAAAATGCAGAACCCACAATTACAAAGAAATATCATCATTACAGATAAACATGTTGAACTAAAATTGTCAAGAGGAGCCAGTTGCAATAGGTGGGTGGCCACCAAAATCCACCTGGATTAGTCCTCCCCCATTAGGAAGCAATGGTATCCATTGCATTGAGTGCCCCCATCAGGTGAGGAATTTTTTGTTGAATTTGTCCCTGGGTGAACCACTTGCTTTGGTGCAGGAGTTGCCCTTCCTTGACAACCCAATAAAGTTGGATCCTCTGTTGGTGAGTGCCCTTGACCTATGTGTCCATGATCTGATCAGTGGATGCATGTTCCATGCAGTCAAGGTTGAGCTCTATTGGTCTCATTTGTTTTGCGATATATGAGGTGTCCAATAATGGTGGAAAATATGACTGGAGGAGGTACACATTTAACATTGCGTGCAAGCCAAGGAAGGGAGGAGTGTTGAGCTCAAAAGCACTGCCACCCACAACCTTGGTGATAGTGTAAGGCCCATAGTGAAGTGGACAGAGCTTTTGATGGGGCCATGTAAGGTGTTCTTTCTACAAATGCAACCATACCTTGTCTCCCACCTGAAACTTGTGTGGTACCCGGTGTTGATCATGGCGCTACTTGTACTTAGCATTGGATTTATGCAATATATCATGGGCCCATTGGTGGATGTGATGAATCTTCTCAATGAATATGGTGGCTTTTTCAGCCTCATACTGAACATGAGAAGATTTTTTTGTGTGGTTTCCAGAGGTAGTGCAACATCAATGGGACCCAATGGTTGGAATCCCAACCCCACCTGAAATGGGCTATGGTCGGTGGAGATATGGAGAGCTTTGTTGTAGCTGTGATGAAAATAGGGAAGATTCTCATCCCATGTATGCGAATTCTTATAGTTATACATGTGCAATATGTGCACAATCATATGATTGACGATCTTTTTCTGGCCATCGGTTTGAGGGTGGAAGGCAGTGGATTTATTAAGCTTGGTGTCCAACAGTGACTAGAGACTCGACCAAAATGTGACGAGGAGTATGGTTTCCTGATTAGAGATGATGGTTTTTGGTACCCAAAAATGTACCCACACTTGTTCAAAGAAGAGCTTGGAAATATCTACCATTGTGACTCTCTTCTTGCAGGCTTTGAGAATGGACATCTTTGAAAACCGATCAACCACCACAAATACGCAATCATTGTCTTTCTTAGTGGACATAAGGCCAGACATGTAATCCATCGAGATCGATT
>JASDQU010881858.1:23324-34484 GCA_032191745.1 Picea mariana
TACATGTGGTATGCTAGGTATCCCATGCTTGAGGATGTTGTGAAGGCCAAGAGAGTTGTGTAAAATTACATAGTCAATAGTAATTCTAGGCACACACATACTATATTACCTTGAATGCCATAGATTTATTGGTTGTGAAGTTGAGAAAACTATGTTGCAATAGAATTTAATCAGAATGGAAAACCAAAGTCATCATGTTTCTAGCTTAGTGAGTAATTTGGTAAGCTATCATATAAACAATATGTGATCAATAAAAAATTTAGAAAGGGGTTAAATATCAACTGGAGTTAGTATTTAGTCTCAAGTATGAGACTAAGGCTAGATGCTACTAGAAAGCACATGATCTCACTAGAGGTAGCCTCAAAAGTGACCAGAAGGGATATTGGCTTTCTTGCAGATATTATCTAGGCTAAAACCATTTTTTGGTCATGGAGTACGACCTAAAACTACTTTTCATTCACTAAGAGCTCATCTTCTTTGAATGTTATGAAATGGGTTAGCAACCAAAAACCCATAGCCATGAAAATCTACCCCCTTACAAATGACCAAAAGATTATTTCAGGTGGTGTGGTTTTCCTTAAATAATGGTGATGAATCAACCAATATTCACAAATAATAATGAGTGATAATTGTCATCACTACCAATTGACAATGTTATGAAAAAATTTTCCACTTTTAAAAACAGAACAATTATCCTAATTTTAAAAATACAAACTTATTGTTAACATGAATATCTCCTCCAATTTCCATAACATCTATTCTAATCATATTCATCTTTACCTTAAAATATATTTAAAAAAATACCAATTTCCTAGTCGAACGTGAAGAGATTCTTGTACCTTGCACTTGTATTTCCATGACATCTATTCTAATTATATTTATCTTTAGCTTAAAATATATTAAAAAAAATACCAATTTCCAAGTCGAACGTGAAGAGATTCTTGTACCTTGCACTTGTATTTATTCCATATGAAAGTAATTGTTTTTATTTTTATTTGTTAAGTGAGCGAGAAAATATCGCTTTTTGTATTTATTCCATATGAAAGTAATTGTATTTAGTTTTACTTGTTAAGTGACCGAGAAAATATCGCTTTATTTAGAATGGAGTTTTATATGGTTTAATTAATTAATTTATGGAGTTTTATATGGTTTAATTAATTAATTTATTTGTTCATTTTAATTTAGTTGTAAAATTTGTGAACAAATTCATGCTAAATACTTTAGTTATTATCAAAGTTCATAAACTTAAAAACGTTATTAGATATAAATGGAAACAATTTTAATGTAATATAAACATTGTCATGGTAATGAAAAACATGAAAATATTAATGAAACATAGTTTTTATTAAAATTGTATAATTTTATTGTAATTTATATAAGTAATTAATAATAATAATAATTTAATTTAAGGTTATATATATATATATATATATATATATATTCTTTTTTTAATTTGAAGTATGTATTCTATCTTCTAATTTTAATTGGTTTACACAAGCATATGCTTTATTATTTTAATTTATTTAGGTGTATATATATTAACCATTTTGTTTACAAAGGATAACATATCTACACCCTTAGTCTATAATGGCCTATGGAGGTGTACATACCTACACCTTTAGTTTATAGTGGTCTATATACCCTAACTCCTTAGTTTACAAAGGTTCACGAAGTTGTACACACCATACCCCTTTAGTTTACAAAGGCTCATGAAGGTGTACACACCATACCTATTTAGTCTATAAAGGTGCACACAACCTATCCCTTAGTCTACAAAGATGTGCATATCCTACCCCTCTCTACCTCCATTTGGATTCAAACAAATGACCTAGTAGGAACCATATGTTCTTCATCGTTAGGCCCACTTAGGTTGCACATTTTGTTCTCTCATAGTATGTGAGAGCTAATGGTTTAGTGGTCCCACAATTGTATAGATACATCTCCATGGTCTTAGATAAAATCAATGATACATAATTTATTTTGTACATTTCCTCTTTCTTGCATATTTTTTTTGTGTTTTATAGCTACAACTCTTCCTATTCTTTAATATGGTATCAAAATTAATCCAATGAGAGAGAGAATGAGGTATTTGCAATAGGTGTTGAGGAAATCTAGAACTACTATGAATGTGTAGACATTCTTTAAAGAAATGAAGATGGTTTTCTAAGAAGAGATGAACATGGTTGGCGTGGTTGAGAATTTTGAAAATTTCATGAAGGAAGAAATCATGATTTATAAAAGGTTGGTGTATTAAGAAGTTGTGACTAATTGCTTTGAAAGTAAGTGTTTGCAATTGATTTTGATTATAGAGAAAGAGTTTTCACTTTTGTTGAATAAAGAAGAGTTTAAGTCAGGATGATTTTAGGGGCATGGTTTTTCCAAAACTGAGATTCGCTATTTTAAAAATGATTCGCCTAAATTCTATAGGATAAAATTATTTCACCTTAAAAATCGTCAAAATTTTATAAATACTATATAAAATACTTAGAAATTTGAATATTTTTACAAAAATATCGCCAAACACTTATAGTTGACATATGAAGGATTAGTAAGATTCGCCAAGGTTTCTACATTTTAAAATAAATTTCCATCCATAAAATCATCCCTGGTTTAAGTGAAATGATTTAGTGTTTGAAATGCATTGTACAATTGTTCAATTTTATATTCTATGAAGAGAGGAGGATAAACATGTGAGAGGAATTCATGATGCACATTTTGAAAAGTGACTATGACAAACCTCAAGTGTAAAGAACCATTGGGAATTGATGAAGGTTTAGCTTAGGTTAGTTTCTTATTTGTGATCAATTTGTAAATAGTTGCTTGTAGTAGTGGAAGGGACGATAATCACAGAAAGAACAAATGCAAATTCTTATTGGCAAACAAGGTGTATGTGACGTTGATAGTGTTGGGGACCCTATCACTAACTAGATGTATTACTAATTTTATTTTATTTTTAAAGAAACTTGTAATTAATTGGATGTTAATTGTTGAGGAAGAATTAAATTTATATAGATGATATTGAATGAGTTCACAATATTTTTACTTATATTTTTGTAAAGCTTTAGAATATATCTATATCTATCTATCTATATATATATATATATAAAGTTGAAATAAAAAAATTATAAATATAAAATATAAAAATTAAATTAAATATAAATTTTCAATTATTAAGTAAAATAAATTATACATAAAAAATAATTAAAAATTAAGAAAAAATAAAATAAATTAGATATAAAAAATAACTTTATGCTTAATGGAAAGAAACAAATAATTTAATAAGTAAAAATAAAAATAAAAAACTTGTGACGTCGAATGTAAAAGTTAAAGAAGATTTTAATTTATATAAATGTTTATATGGTTAATTTATATAAATGCGTATGTGGGGATGAAAAAAGTTCAAGAGATTGTATATTATTAAATAAATTTATATAAGTTTGGAATGAAAAGGTTGAAATAAAAGGATTATTATTAAAGAATTGTGTTACAATAATATTTAAGAAGATGGATAGATAGTATTTTTATTATTTTTATTAATAATTTAAAAACAAAAATGAAGCAAAAAATTATTATAATTAGAGTTAATAATATAATGATAGATAATAGAGTTACAATAATATTTAAGAATATGAATATATGGTATTTATATAATTTTTATTAATAATTTAAAAAAGTTAAATGAAGAAAAAAATTATTATAATTAGAGTTAATAATATAATGGTAGATTCACAATCATGGTATTAACATGATATGACTTACTTTATTGAATTTTTCTGTTTCCATAAAAAACGATTGTATTATTGACTTCATTTTGAATGATTTATTTATTGTTTACATCATTTTCTCAATCAACATTATTTTACATCTTATTAAATCCTCTTTGAACACTAATTATTGGTCTTCGATGTTTAAATTTAACATTTGTATGATTTGTTAGCAGTGTTAAAAAAGTCGTATTTAGATTCTATCTCATTTATATACATAATGAAATTAGTGGTATGAATTTTATCTCTCTTTATATATATTGGAATACTAATTAATATATGTTTTAATATCTATCTATAGAATGTAATTTTTTTTTTCTATAAATAAAATTATGTTTTTTTCTAATGAAAAGAAATATTGGAAAATTAATTATTGATCTATCATTCTTAAATTTATGTATTTACTAGGAAAAACATTACTAACATGACTCCTTCAACTCTTCACATCTTCATTTATATATACATATATATGTGTGTGTGTGTGAGAGAGAGAGGGGGTAGAATTAAGTAAGAAATTACAATAATTAAAGTTAATAATATAATAATAGATTCAAAATCATGGATATAACTTATTGAATTGAATTTGGTCCCTTTTCTTTACATCAAACTCAAATTTGTTTTATGTTTTATTAAATCTTCTTAKAGCACTAGTTATTGTTATATGATATCTAAATTTAACATCTCTTCTATTTGTCAGCATTAATTATTGGTCTTTGATATCTAAATTTAACATCTCTTTGATTTGTGACTTTCTATTTTATTTATGCACACCATTACTGGCATGAYTAGGAAAACCTCTAAGTACTTGTACCGAGTACTTCCACTRATTTCGTTAGGATGGTACCGAGGGTAAACCCCATTAAGAACTAAACATGTCACTTGTGGGAATTAAACCTGGGTCGCGAGGATAACAATCATTCATCCCAACCACCCAAGCTAAATCCATTTGACAATGTGATCTAGTCCTTAGTTGTGCTATCACCAAATTTTCACACATGTTCTATCACCAAATTTTCATACCTGTGATGTTAAAATTCAAGCAATTTTGCACTTTATCTTTTCATGTATCTTGAAGTTGTCTATGAAATATTGTTTACTATTGGTGTGTTTTCTTCACTTCTACTTTTGTTAAGGTTTAAGCTATTATTAGGTTTCTTTTATTCCATTAGATAACCATAGCATAAATAAGATCACTAAGAAATACAAAATCACAAGAGATACATCATTTATCCTGGGAAACCCTCATGGGGGAGAAAACCCAGCAAAAAATTCCTTAATATAGATAGCCAATACAATGCCAAGATATAACTCAAACAAATACAAAAAGTACTCTCCCAAGAATGTGCCTCTCTCTCTCTCTCTCTCTTCTTCTCCAACTGCAGCTCCAGACTTGCGCTCTAATCATCAAGTGAGTGAGTGAACAAATGAGGTGCTAGCCTCTCTTATTTATACAATCTGGTAGGTGTTGAACTAGGGAGTCTTTTCACTGGCTGGGCCGACTTCTCAGTCTGGGTGGTTATAACCACTTTTAATATATTCTGGGTGGTTATAATCACTTTAATATATTATGGGGTAGACTTCTCATTTAGCCTATTATAATTAGGGTTTGACCAATCCGCAAAAGGGGATTTGGTCATTTACAATACCCACCATGATCAATCAACAAAAGGGGATTGATCTAATGAATAATACATCAATAATAAATAGAATACTCTTTGCAGTTACAATAATTCAACACTCCCCCTTTAAAACAAGGGTATTCTACAACAACATCGGATGAGAGAGAGGGAAGCATCATCAATAGCATCTTGGAATAATGACTGGAATATCTATAAATCATCGAAAGTTTTTCTCATCATCAATATCATCATTCTCAGCAGGGAGTTGGAATGGCATCATCATCCTCATCAACATGAGGCTAAGGTAACATCATCATCTTTGGCATGAAATATGAAATAACATCATCATCATCATAATCATCTTCAACAAGGAGCTGAAGTGGCATCATCATCATCATCTTTAACAATAAGGAGCTAAAGGAGTTGATGATGATGATGCCAGTTCAGCTTCATTCATGCTAACATATTGGAGCTTTATGGCTCCTCTCTGCACCATGTCATAGATGTAATGATATCGGATCTCTATGTGTTTTGACTTGTCATGGAACACAGGGTTCTCTGTCATCTTTATACATCTTTGATTATCACATAAGATCATGGTTGCTTCCATCTCTAGGTCAAATAGACCAGTCAACAACTTAAGAAGCCATATGGCTTCACAATTGGCATAACACGCAGCAATGCATTCTTCTTCCACTGTACTGAGAGCAATGCTTGATTGCTTTATACTCTTCCATGAGATCATGGCTGATCCTAAACTGAAACAACATCCTGAAGTGCTCTTCCTATCAGAGACACTTCCAGCCCAATCTGAATTAGTGTACCCACTCAGTCTGGAGTCATGATGTCCATCATTAACTGAGACCACAATCTAACATACCCTTAAGGTACCTCATCACATTATTTGCAGCAACTAGGTGAACATGTCTGGGTTCTACCAGAAAATGACTCAACGTGTTCACGACAAAACATATATCTAGTCTGGTGTTCGTCAGACACATCAACGATCCAATGATCTGACTATACAATGTGGCATCAATCAATTCTGATGAAGTGCCGACCATAAGCTTCAGCTTCGTTTCCATGGGTGTATTCATGGATTTGCACTCCAACATATCAAATCTCTTTAGGATTTCAACTTCATACTTTCCTTGGTTAAGGAAGATCTTCTTTGTGCTCTGCCAAACTTCAATACCTAAGAGATAATGCATTTAGGTCTTCCATCAAACTCTTTGGTGAGCTTCTTCTACAATCTATGATGAGATTTTCTTCATATTTGTCAAGGATACATCATCTACAAATAGTAGTAACATCACTGGCTCATCATTCATAACCTTGAGATAAAGGTTAGAATCAACTTTACTCTTGGTAAATCCCAAGCTCATCAGGAAACTGCCAATGCTTCCATAACAAGCTCTAGGAGCTTGCTTCAACACGTACAAAGCTTCCTTCAACTGGTAGACATGAGTATATCTTCAATCTTTAAATCAAAGTTTCTCATTACATTGTACCAATCTGGTACACTTTCTCAACGACAACTCAATCTGCACAAACATGTNAAGCTATTATTAGGTTTCTTTTATTCCATTAGATAACCATAGCATAAATAAGATCACTAAGAAATACACAATCACAAGAGACACATCATTTATCCTGGGAAACCCTCATGGGGGAGAAAACCCAGCAAAAAATTCCTTAATATAGATAGCCAATACAATGCCAAGATATAACTCAAACAAATACAAAAAGTACTCTCCCAAGAATGTGCCTCTCTCTCTCTCTTCTTCTCCAACTGCAGCTCCAGACTTGCGCTCTAATCATCAAGTGAGTGAGTGAACAAATGAGGCGCTAGCCTCTCTTATTTATACAATCTGGCAGGCATTGAACTAGGGAGTCTTTTCACTGGCTGGGCCGACTTCTCAATCTGGATGGTTATAACCACTTTTAATATATTCTGGGTGGTTATAATCACTTTAATATATTATGGGGCAGACTTCTCATTTAGCCTATTATAATTAGGGTTTGACCAATCCGCAAAAGGGGATTTGGTCATTTACAATACCCACCATGATCAATCCACAAAAGGGGATTGATCTAATGAATAATACATCAATAATAAATAGAATACTCTTTGCAGTTACAATAATTCAACACTCCCCCTTAAAAACAAGGGTATTCTACAACAACATCGGATAAGAGAGAGGGAAGCATCATCAATAACATCTTGGAATAATGACTAGAATATCTATAAATCATCGAAAGTTTTTCTCATCATCAATATCATCATTCTCAGCAGGGAGTTGGAATGGCATCATCATCCTCATCAACATGAGGCTAAGGTAACATCATCATCTTTGGCATGAAATATGAAATAACATCGTCATCATCATAATCATCTTCAACAAGGAGCTGAAGTGGCATCATCATCATCATCTTTAACAATAAGAAGCTAAAGGAGTTGATGATGATGATGCCACTTCAACTTCATTCGTGCTAACATATTGGAGCTTTATGGCTCCTCTCTGCACCATGTCACAGATGTAATGATATAGGATCTCTATGTGTTTTGACTTGTCATGGAACACAGGGTTCTCTGTCATCTTTATGCATCTTTGATTGTCACATAGGATCATGGTTGCTTCCATCTCTAGGTCGAATAGACCAGTCAACAACTTAAGAAGCCATATGGCTTCACAACTGGCATAACACACAGAAATGCATTCTTCTTCCACTGTACTGAGAGCAATGCTTGATTGCTTTATACTCTGCCATGAGATCATGGCTGATCCCAAACTGAAACAACATTTTGAAGTGCTCTTCCTGTCAGAGACACTTCCAGCCCAATCTGAATTAGTGTACCCACTCAGTCTGAAGTCATGATGTCCATCATTAACTGAAACCACAATATAACATACCCTTAAGGTACCTCATCACATTATTTGCAACAACTAGGTGAACATGTCTGGGTTCTACTAGAAAATGACTCAACGTGTTCACGACAAAACATATATCTGGTCTGGTGTTCGTCAGACACATCAATGATCCAATGATCTGACTATATAGTGTGGCATCAATCAATTCTGATGAAGTGTCGACCATAAGCTTCATCTTCGTTTGCATGGGTGTATTCATGGACTTGCACTCCAACATATCAAATCTCTTTAGGATTTCAACTGCATACTTCCCTTGGTTAAGGAAGATCTTCTTTGTGCTCTGCCAAACTTCAATACCTAAGAGATAATGCATTTAGGTCTTCCATCAAACTCTTTGGTGAGCTTCTTCTACAATCTATGATGAGATTTTCTTCATATTTTTCAAGGATACATCATCTACAAATAGTAGTAACATCACTGGCTCATCATTCATAACCTTGAGATAAAGGTTAGAATCAACTTTACTCTTGGTAAATCCCAATCTCATCAGGAAACTGCCAATGCTTCCATAACAAGCTCTAGGAGCTTGCTCCAACACGTACAAAGCTTCCTTCAACTGGTAGACATGAGTATATCTTCAATCTTTAAATCAAAGTTTCTCATTACATTGTACCAATCTGGTACACTTTCTCAACGACAACTCAATCTGCACAAACATGTGCTAGCTCTATCTGCTTTCTATAAGGCACTATCTGTCTCACTGTCTGGGAGTATGTCCTCTACTCTCTCTTCAACTATTCCTTCTGGAATCTGGGACTCTGCACCTGTAGTTGCTCTGAGGATGAGAATGACTACTTCATTCTCACCTTGGCTACTAAAATTTGAGAATAACACCTCTTATTCTATCACAACAACAGTTTCATTTGAAACTGAGAGTGGCTCAATAAATGATACTGAAGATAGCTCTTTTTCTTTCATGGAGGTAACTCTATATTACATTGTAGTCATGTCTCCATGACCCAACTAATGTATTTCACCAACTGCCACTCAATTTTAAATATGGGGATTGCTCCCGCTGCATCTCATACTATATATGAATCATGGTTGTTCTGGTTGTCTTCATAAATAATGGAACTATTTCTTCAATAAGTGTCTCATCATATTCTTCTCCCTTTTGTTGGGAGAATCCTCTAGACATACATCATGCTTTGTACATCTCCAACATGTTTGATCTATATAGATAAATATTGGAAGTCAATACTGACTTCTCTTCTCATAGAAGAATTTATGTCCTAGTCTTTCTGACTGGCTTCCTTCTTTGTCACTGAAACAAGGGAATCTTCCCAGGATATTTCATATGTCCTAGAAGTTTTTGAAGATACGATCTAGTCTTCTCATGACATCTGTCTCCCAGTCCTGGGAGTTGTCTCTTCATCTGATCCTTTATGAGATCAGGCTTACTCTTGATTTCTTTTGAGTCTACAAAGACCTCATCATCTCTTATATGGTATACATAGTGTTGAATACCAAGTCTAAACATGGAAGATAGAGTCAAGCTTCAAGTGATATCTACTTCCTGTTCTAATGTTCGGTCATCTTTGGAGCCTTCTGCTCCTTTCAATCAATCTTCATATGAGATACTCTAAATATCAAGAGATAGCTTCTTCTTCATCTTCTTTGGTACATGAGTGTATATGGTAATGTACATACTCTGCTTCATGTCTCATATAATATGTTGTCTTCAACAACCTTCACTTATAACTTCCTTAGGGTTATCACATGTGACCTAAAACAAGGTCAACAAAACAACAAACAAGAATAATACTCCTTTGATAATAAAAAAATAACACAAATAATCATCACAATAGCTCCTTTAGAGATATCACTTGTGGCATGTCTAAAGAAAAGATCAAAAGTAAGAGATACAATACGAAATAAGGTCAACACTCTTATAGTGTTGTGATCAAACATTCCTCCATGGCAACCTGGAACTAACACAAGAGGTTTCTCCTAGTGGTGTTGTGGTGGGAAATCCCCCTATGGACTAGCATTTAGGGTTATATTATGCATGCAGATAAGACCGAAAGAATCCTACTTTCTACCTTCGTCCCAGACCTAATCCCCATTTCTTTTAAGAAAATACATGGTTAAACGAACATACCTTGTTCTGGACATTCGATGTCGATCCTTCTTCACGCTTGATCGCTTGTTGGCAGCTATCCTCTCAAGACTAACCTATGTACAAAACAAGCAACAAACTCTACATGCATTTGTTCTACAGATTAATGGGTTAGAGATTCAAACAGATATTCACTAAACTATGAAGAAATCATATAGTGGGATGGGAAAAACATTTTTTTATTATTAACTTTAATGAATCAACTTACAAGGTCGAGATCGACCACTGCTTCGAGAACCTGATCCTGGGCTCCTCTTCAAATGTCCTCCAACTTCTTTGCTTTGTATCTCTCTTTGCACAAGGATGGATAAAGGGTTGGGACAATGGGAATGTGCAATTGGGTAGAGTTTCTTTACTCTTATTCTCCTCTTCCAAATGGGACCCCTAACCCTTCTTTTATAAGCTAGAAGAAGCTAGGTATTTGGACGAACACTCGGCCATGCATGGTCGAGAGTTTTAGTTAACTCACCCAAAGTTGTGTGTTCCATCGGCAAATTTCCTTTTTCCGTGCTTCCAAAGGTCCACGCGGGCTGTAGTGGGCCAGCTAGTGTGGACACTGTAGATCCACATGGGCTGTAGTGGGTCAGCTAGTGTGGACTTTTAAAAATGGAGCTTTTTAGAAGAGTTGTTCAGTAGTGGCTTGGCAAAGAAGGGCTATGAGATGGCCTGATGCCAGGTAAGCATGTATGGTGCAAATTAGGGTTATAACAGATGCCCCCTAATGT